>SCLG01000659.1:0-11180 GCA_004367875.1 Oikopleura albicans
CCATATGCGACATACGCTTAGGGTTCACCAACTTTCATTAAAAAAAAACGAGCCGAATGATCCCCAGCTTGTGATGATACCGTCTTAATACCGGAATAACTTGTTAGCCACAAAAACGTAAAAATAATAATATGGGCCTGTGGGGCCCATTATTTGAAAAAATGTTTTAGCCAAATTGTAAAGAGCAAAAGTAAAAATGTTAAAAAGTAAAGCCGATAAATGTCTGTAAGTTCTAGAATTATTTGAAGTGTAATATACGGACCTTCAACAAAATCTAGAGATTCACTAGAGACATTTCCGGGACTTCATTTTTTGACTGGCTTTTGTTAACACACCTGATTTCCAGCAATGTAAATCTTTAAAATTTTTCTTGGATTGTAACCAATAATAAAACATTTTTTGACCAGGTCATATTGAAATCTGATTATAATTCACTTGGTGAACCCTAGGTAAGCACAACAAAAAAATGATTCACCAAAGGCTAATGCCATTTGTAGCGCCATTTCAAAATGTAAGTACCCTCTGGTAGGTACACTCTGCGTCTTTTCTGGCCAATTGATTGCCAACATGTCCTTTTTATCGCACAAAATAATGATATTGTGTTATTATTTTAATTAAATTGCGCCATTATGAAACAACGGTAGCTTCCTAAAATGTGCTCATTCGGGACATAAGTGTTGAGCATAGGTAGCCCCCGAAAAGTAGACTCCCGAAAAGTCCATTGCCATTTTTTGTGCAACCTAAAACAAAAACTACCGATAGTTTTTTTTACCTAAGATGAATTTAGTCATAAATTGTTGCTAATATGATTATTTAGCACGCTCCGACGACGAGTCAGCAAGCTTACCAACCGGACAAATTAAACAATAATCGAGCAGATAGCTCTTGGATAAGCATAAATTATTACGAACATCATACACCAGTCGGTAGGTTCAAAATGATTTATATATTTTGTCCTGTAAACTTGTATTTATATTCATGATCCCGTTTAAAAAACCTGCCAGATAAGGGAAACATCAAATTGTAAATCAACTGTAGTGTGACGGTCACACTGTGACCCCTTTTCGCATATGTGCAGGTGATAAAACCCTTTCGTAATCTTAAGACGATTTTGTAATTTGACCCTTTTTTGACAATNGATTAATTTTGATAAAATAAACATTGTTTGACATTTTGTCCTAATCACAAGGAAGTTTATTCTGTTGGTTTATGTGGTTTGTTGAAAAGACAACGATAGGCGGGGTTTTACCTGCAGTATTATTTTTTACTAAAAAAAAACAATACTGATATGTTTCCATACCTTCTAAACACCCGATATCAACGAAAAGCTGTGGTTTTCCATTTGGGTACACCAAGCTTTGGGAAAGTTACCCCTGGATTTAATAGTACCACAGTAATGTTTTTCATTATTCTGAACACGTTATGTGGTTATGTTTAACCGTAATCCAACTTGGAATTTTACCTTGGTTTAATATACTTCGTATTAACATATTTAGATGTTCCTGTTCTTCCAAATGTATTCAAAGTTTATGATCGAAGTCATTTTATATGGCCACAACAAAAGCTTAAATGTTTTCATATTACCCAAGTTACCATTTTAGTTTATTGAATTAATTTTCCTTTCTTTGGAACCAAACCTCGCCTGACCTCTCGAGAAACGTATACCGTACGGTAACGGTACGTAAACGGTATACGATATACCAATTCAAACCGTATCGTTCTTACTACCGATTGTTTGCTATTAAACTTTTCTGTCTAGTATATTTTTTTTTTGCTTTGTTTTTCAAACATTATGCGTTCACATTTTTGTTTTCTTCTAGCGCACAAGCATTAATTTGATACTGACTTTACTTAATGGTTAGCAATTGGTGCGATGTTTTGGGTTTAACCCCCAACCAAAAATATCCAGCAGTTCCCCAACCAAAAACAAGGACGTTTGTCCTTTTTTTTCATTTTCTCTTCTCTTATCCTTCTATGATCCTTCTTAATTTGCACGGTAGGCAAATCAATGGTCCTGAATCGAATGAGCATACTTTCGGAAACTCTCCGACCACCCTTGGACACTTTTTGGTCGATTTGACCACAAAAACATAATGGTTAACCGGGTTCACAAACGGTTAACCGCACGACGTACGTGGTTATTTTTTTTTCATTTTGTCAGAATTTTGCTCTTCAACATATTTAGAAAAAACATGCTAGAAAAAAATGAGGTTTCAACGCATTAAGTGCAAAAAAAACTGTTTTTTGCCGTTTACCAAGTTCAATTAATCATTTATTACTCGTGATTAAACAAATTAACATTTATTTTTTTCGCGTTGTACGGATTCACAATCGCTTTTTCTATGTTGNTCTTAAATGGATTGGCAGTGAAATCCAACATACAGTAGAAAAAGCGATTGTGAATCCGTACAACACAAAAAAAATAAATGTTAATTTTTTTAATCACGAGTAATAAATGATTAATTGAACTTGGTAAATGGTCAAAAACAGGTTTTTTTGCAATTAATGCGTTAAAATCTCATTTTTTCTAAGATGTTTTTTCCAAATATGTTAAAGGGCAAAATTCTGACAAAATGAAAAAAAAAAAAATAACCACGTACGTCGTGCGGTTAACCGTTTGTGAACCCGCTTAACCATTATGTTTTTTGTGGTCAAATCGACCAAAAAATGTCCAAGGGTGGTCGGAGAGCTTCCGAAAGTATGCTCATTCGATTCAAAACCATTAATTTGCCTACCATACAAATTACGAAGGATCAGAGAAGAGAAAATGGAAAAAAAAGGACAAACGTCCTTGTTTTTGGTTGGGGAACTGCTGGCTATTTTTGGTTGGGGGTTAAAGGCTTTAACTTAAAGCGTTTTGCTATTTGAAGTCAAATTTTGGACCATATTTATTGTGAGAATTATTACGTTCTCAATAAGTACAGGGGGTTGATTATATTATAACCATTATAAAGTCTAAAATTTGGACCGCTTTAAGGTATTATAAGACCATATAATCTTTTTTGATACTACCGTAAAAACCAAAAGCATGATTTTTTCGAAAAAAATAAGTCATGTTTTTTTTCGGATGACGACCTAAAAACTACAGGGGAGGTTGTAAGGTCGGAGATTTGTTTCGTTATAAAAAATCTTTTCTTTGTACTTAAGGTCTAATGGTCATGTAAAAATCATGTCTTTTTACATTTTTTTATGAAGGCCTCCCACCGACACATTTATTATGTTGAAATCATTTATCATTGATTTTGTTAAATCGTGTCTTTTATTATTTTATTTTATAAGTTGTATTATTGTCTTTTTTCCTTGAGACCTTATTACCACCTCCTAAAGGGTTAAACAAATGTTTGACGCCATACTGTATAATATACAGTGTATATGTCTTGTTTATCAGTGTTATGCAATAAGGAAATTAATAAATTATTTTCTAGATATCTGGTAGACATTGATTTATTATGTCGGTTGTGATAAAACCGCCGAGTAGAGAACAAAATGTTTCTTTTCTGAACCGGATGGATGAGGGCGGTCTGGCGGTTAATCCCGGCGATGTTATTACCGCCGATACCGATTTCATGAGAGGTCATGGTACATATCAGTTAGGCTCTTATATTAATAATTCACCATACCGTATGGTCCATACGACATAACCATGGTATATGATTTTCACCTTGGTTATAAGGTCAGCCATTTGGACGGTTATAAAGTCAAGACAGTTTTTTAGCACCGAGGGCAAGTTATTTAGTTTTTTAGCAGCTCCCCGCCCGATTTTAAAGTCAATTCAGTTTTTTATAACTTGGCCTTACAACCAGCCCCTGTATAATTAATATTTGCTTAACTCACAGGGGGAAGTGCGTGTAAATAGACACGCAACTGGTATTTTTCGTCGATTTAAGGCATATTGAGGCCCCGTAGGGCAAAACGGGTATTGGTGACCCCCCTCAACTTTTCGAGAAAATTCGATTGACGGCGTTTTTTTTCGTAGGTTGGAGATTTCAAACAGCTCTCTAGAGGGCCCTGGTGGCCTAAATCAATTTCTGAATAGTCATATCGACGTAGTTTGACGAGCTCTACAACTTTTTCAGTTTTATGAATTATTGCGAATTATTGTGATTTTTTTAAGTGCGTGTTTATTTACACGCATTTCCCCCCTACGGGTTCCCAAAAACTCCTTCCCCCTGAGAGTTAATGAAGAGCCTATAAATAGACCTCCAGTAATGAGCTTAGGGCTTCAGTGGCTGGAACTATTGAGCGAATAAATAAACTGATAACCGTTCGAGCGGCGAAAACGAGATATAATGGAGAAGTTGGCGATATCATCGTTGGCCGGATAATTGATGTACAGCAAAAACTCTGGAAGGCACCGATTAAAAAAAAACTCAAAACTTTTTTTGGCGTATAACAACCACTTTGTCATTTTTTTAAAAACTGTTTGGTTATAAGGTCAGCCATTTTGACCGCTATAAGGTCAAGTATAAATATTGTTTTTTGGCTTTTTTGGGAAAAGACTCACCCTTGGGTGGTACAGGGGGGGTTGGTTATCAGGTCAGCCATTTGTGCCGTTATAAGGTCAA
The DNA here is from genome assembly GCA_004367875.1 of Oikopleura albicans. Lineage (NCBI taxonomy): Eukaryota > Metazoa > Chordata > Appendicularia > Copelata > Oikopleuridae > Oikopleura > Oikopleura albicans. The sequence continues at coordinate 4,566 of SCLG01000659.1, forward strand.
GTCAGTTTTTTTTCAAGATAAATCATGTCTTTTTTCACTTTTTTTTGGTTAAGACCTCCCCCCCCCGTTCGCCATATTTTCTTGGGAAAAATTCAGCAAAAATGTTTAAAAAATGGGTTTGGTTATAAGGTCAAGTCAGTTTCAAAAATGCATTTAAGGTCAAGTCAGTTTTTTTTTAACTTGACCTTATAAGTTATAACCAACCCCGCCTGTACTTTTGTTCTGCATTTTTTATCAATGTAAGGTCAAGTCATTTTTTCAGACATTGACCTTATAACCACTCCTGTAGTAAATTAAAAAAATAATGGAATATTATATATAATTTACTCGCAATTTCCTTTTGTGCCTCTTTAAAGGTGGATTGTGGAACGCGCCTGCACGCAAACTTGAACTTGGCGGCGGTAAATTTGCCCGGCGGGGAGTTAAGGCGACGCGGGGCTGGTGATGAGCTCCTCATGCGGCGACATTTAAAAGAAGGCGACCTCATTTTAGCGGAAGTACAAAAAGTGCGCGAAGATGGATATTTAAATTTACATACGCGAAGTTTAAAGTATGGAAAATTGGGTCCTGGTGTTCTAATTATCGTCAGTCCATCTTTAATTCGACGTCGTAAAAATCACGTGAGTTAAATATTCATTTACAGGGGTGGCGGCTATAAGTGATAAGATCTGACATTTTGATCGTTATAAGGTCAAGTAACTGGTCACAAAACTGGAGGAAAGATAACTGGTTTGGTGTTGTATATAATCATGTCTTTTTACACTTTTTTAAGGTCATAAGTTCTGACCGTTATCAGGTCAAGTCATTGTTTTTTGCACTAAGGTCCAGTCATTTTTTCTGGTTCTAAGGTCAGGTCAGCTTTTTTGAGAAGCATGTTACAAAAAAATTGGGATACAATTTTTTTACGTTTTGTTTTGGATGAAGACCTCATGCCTTTTCAAAAATCATGTAAAATAGCGTTTCTAATCAAAACAATTGTATTTAGGTACACAATTTACCCTGTGGGGTAACAGCAATTCTGGCGACAAATGGTTTTGTTTATTTTTGTCCCCTACTTGGGGAGGACATTCAGGATCACAAGGAAGTTGATAGTGGAATTAGAGAAAATATCTGTAGACTGCGACAAGTGACGCACTCTTTAGCAAAACACCGTGTTAGTCTCTACGACTCTTCGTTATTATACGGTATGTATTAGTCTTCGAATTATTCGTCAGTTTTTTTGCACTAAGGTCAAGCCAGCTTTTCGGGGGAAAAATCTATAAAATCATATATTTTTTGGAGTTATAAATTTTGGAGAGATTGACCCTAGAACCACACCCCCACGTATCCCTTTACCTGAGTCTTATCAAGGACGCCTTAAACAAAAACTGTTGTTTAGGGGGGTGGTTACAAGGTCTGGGATTTGGTCAGATAAAAAGAACTAGGGTCTTTGATCAATAAAACCTATTTGCATTTCCTAGGTTTTTATGATATTTGGTACAAAATCATGTCTTTTTGGGAAAAAATATAAAATCATGTTTTACGCTTACTAATAAATCATGGCCATGGCGTTTCTGACTTTTTTTGGTGCACTAAGGTCGTTTTTTTTCAGATGGTTATAAGGTCGTTTGGTCTGTTGAAAAGACATTTAACGTAATTTTGTACTGTATTTAAGACCTTATAAGCACAAATGTGTAAATTCAACTGAATTTATGAGCCTTTAAGACAGGACAACCAACCCACTGCACAGTAATTACAGATTCTGATATACTTTGGGTAACAAAAGCACTATAATTCCATTTATAAAATTGTACCAATCGTTTCAAAATGACCCACAAATTATATTTACCTAATGAGGTTATGCGAAAGAAGAAAAAAAAGTCGTCCATTTAAATTATTCGCCTTATTTTGTATTTAGGCTTTGAAGCCAGTCTCCATTTCCCCGTTAGTCAAATTAACCTTGAGACAAACGAAGAAGAATGGTTAGCCGAAATGAAATCACGAATTGATCGGGATCAGCAAGCGTAGGCGAAAAATACTAAAAAAAGCATTCTGTGCCCTTAGCCACTCAACTGCCAATAATTGCACAGAAAAGCTTTTTCTTGTTTTTTGCACTGAGAATATGGTCTTTTTGAAGGTCTAAAATGAAACGTTTGAACATATCGGAATGTGTATGTCTCCAAGAGGAATATAAGAAAACATAGTACAGGGGTGTGGTTATAAGGCCAAGTCAGTTTTTTGCGAAGCATGGTTTCAGGGAAAAATATTTAAAATCTTGTCTGTTAAAAGCTTTTTGGATGAAGACCCGCACATTTATTTTCAATAGAAATTACAGGGGCGATCCGGTTATAAGGTCAGCAGGTGTGACCGTTATAAGGCCAAGTCATCTTTTTTGCACTAAGGTCAAGTCATTTTTTTCTTGCACTAAGGTCAAGTCAATTTTTTGTGAAGTTTTTTGGGATAAATCTTTGAAATCATGTCTTTTTTACGGTTTTTTGGTTGAAGGCGTCCCCCTTCAAAAAAAAAAAAATTTCAGATGGTCAAGTGATTTTTTTCAAAAGTGCATTAACGTCAAGTCATTTTTTTGGGGCTTGACCTTATAACCAGACCCCCTATGTATGTCTTTTTACACTTTTTTTATAAAATCATGTCTTTTTGAATCTAAGGGCTTATGGTGGAAAAAATGTTATAAAGTACAGGGGGGTCTGGTTATAAGGTCACAAAAGGTATAACCAGACCCCCTGTATTCAAATTACCTTTGATTGAACTCTTCATTTTAGTCGTCAAAAAATCTAGACCAATAAAATAAATAAATGTTGAATATCTAGAATGAAACGTTCCTTTGACTGGGATCGCAATGACACGGTCTTAATTCCGACATTAAATGGCGCGTCATTTTGCGAACCACAGTTGAAAAATCGAATCAGTACGCGAGATTACGCGCGAAATGGATCCAGTGAGCGCGCCAAAGAGATTAAAAAGGAAATTCAACAAAATACACTCAATAAGCTTTTTGATGCCCAGAAACAAAAAGGTAAGAATAAAACCTCAGTGGAAATTGTTATTAATAATTCATCAAACCCCTTCGCTTTCAGCTTGGACTGACCTTATTACCTTGGGGTAATATTTTTATTATATATTTNTCATGATAAGTAATTTTGTACGACCAAAAATGGTACCTAACTTAATATCTAGGTGAGACGAAAAACGGAGAAACAGTGACGGCGACTATTGTGTCGGAGAAAGCGTCACCAAGTGGACTGCGTTCAATTCTTTCCTATTTTCCGCATTCTTCGCGAATTCCCGACCAAGTCAATTATGCCAAAATTCCGTCCCTGCCCGATTCCTCCCAATTGTGTCTTTTATGTGGTGCCGGAACAAACAACATCGACACAGTCACCTGCTCCGCATGCCGAAGGTAGGGTTTTTCAGGTAGACCCGTAGTCATTACGATCTTTTTGAGAAAAAAACTTTTTGAAGGAAAAAGTTTTTCAAGGAAAATACACATGTTACTCTTCCCCATGAATCATGGGCCATGATGGCGAAAACAAGCAATTTAGAAAACTTTCGACAAAAAAATAATATTAGAAACAAATTTTCGACGAAAATTGACTACAGTCCTCTCTCCCTTAAGTGCCGCACTCAAGCCGCCAAAAACGCGGCACTTAAGGGAGGTATGACTGGAATTGTTTATCTACGACGGCTTTAAAATTTCAGGAAAATAGAAATTTGTCGCGTTCACCAATTTTTTCCATAAATATGTCGATATATCCAAATTGAAAACAAAATTTACCGTTTTATTTTTCCGAAAAAACGCGGTGCCGTTTGGGTCAACTTGAAAAACCCTACCTTTGTGAAAATATTTGCACGAGTTGTTCATTCGCCGACTATGCCGCCTCCACAACGCGCTATTTCTGCCACAAGTGCTACCACTGAAACAAAACCAAAATACCATTTAGTTTCATTTTCCCACAATATACTTAGCCGAGTAAGTTACCGAGTAATATACAACATAAAACCTTGGTTTGGACAAAAACGGACGGTTTAACTTTTCAATCATACCGGAGTAGGCTGTCCCAAGCTTTTGAGTCTGGGAATACCAACCAAGACAAAGAATCACAGATGCCTTTGGGCAACAAATTGGAATTGCACCTCTCTTAGAATTCTAGAAAAATCGATTTTTGTCGAAAAAAAATCACAAAATCGTCAAAATCTGCCCCTAGGGGTTAAAATTCGGGGGTCCTGGAATGAGATTTTTTAATCAGTGGATCATGCTCTATCACCTCGTATACTTTTTTTCGATTTGGAGACCCTCAAAAAAAGCTTGGGACAGCCTATACCGGAGCGTTTTTTTTATCATGATAATGTGGACATGTGTTTTTTTTTCCACGATGAAATGGCCTATTCTAAATAGGTTAATATTTTACAATGAAAAATTAAAATTAAAAAAGAGACATCGTGTTAAAAAGTACACAGGTTAAAAATGCTGTCTCTGAGAATTATAATCGGGTTTACGTATCTTAAAATATTTTAACCAGCAATATTTTAACCAGCAAGAAGTTTTGCAACGAATTTTTGATATTTTAATACAGTCCTTACTCCTTTTTGGGACGTTTTCGGTTCTCGAAAATAGCGTCGGAAAAGGAGCATCGTCACAAAAATGATCATTTTTCCTATTTGAATTGCCCCATTTTGGCCCAAAAAGGAGTAAGGACTGTACTAAAGTGCCCGTTTTTTAAATAGTGATTTTTTACAAGACTAAGATGCTGGAAAATAGGGTCTCAAAAATCACATTTTGCGGATTTATGCCTAAAATTGATGATTTTTGACCATTAGACTTTTTTTACCAGGAAACTAATTGCCATTTATATAAGTCTAATTTGCTGGTTTTACTGGTATTAGTGGTTATTCTGGCACCGGTTGATTTATGGGAAATGAAAAAAACTTAAAAATCTCTAAATACACCATCTTAGATATATTAGGCTTGCTAGGTACAATCGCCTAAATTTCCCAAAGTGTACCCGTCCAGTCGGTTGTTTTATATATGTAAACCCGTTTTTGAAAAAAAAGTTAAATTCCGTGAAAAACTGCACCAACGAAAAAACCTCACTAGTTCAAGTTCGTTCCTCAATCATTGTGTTTTCTTTATACTGTTTTGTAATGTTTCCCTTTTTTCACTCAAGTCCACTTTCATCATCATATTTATCAAGAACCGGAAATTGTTAATAAGGTATGAGATTTTGGTTGCTATTAAGTTTTTTGGGCTTGACGTCTGTACTGTATTAGTGATTATAAATAAGGTCAATATTGGCTGGTCAGGATTGCATTAAATTGGTAAATTCTGAGCATGGTTTTTGATTTGAAGACAATTTTTAATTAGTTTTTTAAGGTTCATCAGATTATTCAGAGAGAAAGCTTATGAATTGCCTTTGAAAGGAGTTTCACGTCTGACCTAAATATGGACATAGTATATGTCACATATTGGTCTACGCTGTGCGGTCTAGGGTTAAAAATATTAATCAAAAAAACATGATTTCTTTGGAAAAAAATCATGTTTTTTTACGTTTTTTGAGGATTGTATACAAAATCATGTTTTTTAGGTGAAGCTAATAAAAGTTAATACAAACATTTTTTTTTATAGAAAAATATTTTATTAGTCCATTTTTTAACTGGTAAGATTTTATCGTAAGATGGTTTTAGGAATATTTTATGGATGGTTACAGGGGTCTGGTTATAAGGTCACACGGTATCTATTTTTCAGATGGTTCCAAGGTGAAGTCAGTTTTTGTCAAAGTGCATTAAGGTCAAGTCAGTTTTTTGGGCTCGACCTTATAACCAGACCCCTGTACTCACGAACGTAAGACCAACATCGTTTGTACAAGGGGTCTGGTTATAAGCTCTGAAGTATTGACCCTTATAAGTTATAACTGACTAGACGTTAATGCACTTTTATATAAGGTCAAATCATTTTTCGGAAGTTTTTGTTCTTAGATTTTTAAAATAGGTCAGAGTAAATTAGACAAACCGCACCACACAAGTTTTTTTTTATTTAGACACCCTATTAGTTTCTATTTTTAGTTAAAAATAGTTTTTTTGTGTTGTAAAATGGAAACAACGACTATGGATTGATTGAAGTATTATTTGGCTTGATCAATATAGACTATATTAGTATGTACTGTATCTATCGGCCACTTTACAGATGTCACATTTAAGTCAATTTACAGTCCTTTTCTGACGAGTAAAGGGTCGGCTTCGTTTTATTACTGCATAATTGTCTCATTGTTTTTTTTGATCCCATATATTTTTTTCTTTTATCCCTATTTTAAAATAAGTCAATAGACCGGCCCCCTCATTACGAAACTAACCCCCTATTCGTTTTTAATTTAATCATTCTCAAAAAAAAAACGTGAATATTTCATTTGATTATACTTCATTTTTTTTTGTCCGATTTCACGAGGATGATAATAGGTTTTTAGTTGAAAGGAGATTACGCCGAATTAATAACGGCATAAGAATGAATTAGCGTTTTTTTCACTTTTGGGACTATGGAACGAGAGGTTTCAAAAAGTGTGGTAAGCAGTTATCTTTTTTTTGTGATTTAACTTTGAAGAAATATAAATGCGGAACACCCCCTTG
>SCLG01000659.1:11344-23200 GCA_004367875.1 Oikopleura albicans
TTTTTTCTTTTATCCCTATTTTAAAATAAGTCAATAGACCGGCCCCCTCATTACGAAACTAACCCCCTATTCGTTTTTAATTTAATCATTCTCAAAAAAAAAACGTGAATATTTCATTTGATTATACTTCATTTTTTTTTGTCCGATTTCACGAGGATGATAATAGGTTTTTAGTTGAAAGGAGATTACGCCGAATTAATAACGGCATAACAATGAATTAGCGTTTTTTTTCACTTTTGGAACTATGGAACGAGCGGTTTCAAAAAGTGTGGTAAGCAGTTATCTTTTTTTTTGTGATTTAACTTTGAAGAAATATAAATGCGGAACACCCCTTGAAGCCTTCTAGAGTATTTTCTGTAGCCCTATGAGGTGCTAGAGAGCTGCAAAATAGTTAATGCGGAATACCCCCTTGAGGCCTTCTAGAGCCCTTTTCTAGTCGCATGAGGTGCCAGAGAGCTGACAAGGATTTTTTTTGTTTCGATTGTAAGTTTCCATAAATTTGGATTTAATGTTTTTTACGGATTTGCCCCTAATATTGATTAATATTTACTTTGGGAAATTACCCGAATATTACAGAGAATTTTTTAATATTCCTAAAATACATTTTATTAAGTTGGTCGGTGGATGTACCACAATATATATATTATTTTTGCTGATGTTTATAAATTTATCACAAATGTCAAAACTGTGAAATCAATGTCTCTTTTTTCGAACAAGAAGTCGCACGTTTTAAATTGAAGGTTTTGATTAAATTGATACAAATATTTTACACGTTCATCAAATTCGTTGACAGATATTATTCAAGAGATTACAATTTGGTTATTAACCTGAAAATTTAATTTTATATTGAAAATAATAACAAGTGTTTATAACAAGTGTTTATAACAAGTTTGAGATTTTATTACATAAATATATTTTTCTGGGCCGGGTTTGAACATTCAGTTTGTCGGGTTAGAGATTTCCACCAACTCAACCATATTGGACAAAAAGGCACAGCCTGCAGGCGAATACAGAAAATCAACGGTTAATTTTAAATATGATTTTAGGTTTTCGGGGTTTCGCCGTAATAAGACCGTGCCCACAAAACATATCCTAGTTTTATTTGATCTATCTTCTCTAGATTTTATAAGGCACCGACTAAGTGGTATCATGTATTTTGGTCGAAAGTATAAGAGGTGGAAAGGTCAAAATGCATAAGTCAGAATTGGTCGAAAACTTACGTCGTAGTCTGACTTATTCCGTTTACAGTTTCAACCAGACAAATATTGACGTTTATAAATGTCAATAATTGTCTGGTCGAAAGTCTTAACCGAATAAGTCAGACTTCGACGCAAGTTTTCGACCAATTCTGACTTAAGCATTTTGACCTTTCCACCTCTTATATTTTCGACCAAAAATACATGATACCAATTTAGTCGGTGTCATTATATAAATATACCATATGTTGCCATATAAAAGCTTAAATGTCTATGAAAATAACTTGAAGCGCAGACACACGGTAAATCTATATAGATTTATGTAGTGTAGACAAAGTCTATATTGTGGCCAAATATAAGTATATTATGATCAACTAAATAATATATGCAAAAAAAATAATTACTTGATTAGAGATAGACCCAGGGTTTAATTTTCAGTCAGTTTGTGTAAACTGATTTCGAACACTGGTTTGTGCAACTATGACTCTAAAGTGTCGGCCAAGAGCGTAGATGGCGAAAGTAAAAGGAAGCTAATGCATAAAAATCGTATCTAGACCAAAGAATTTTTTTATAAAATGTAATTTGTTTTTACTATTCGCTCCTAGTGATGGGCAACGGTCCATTGCCAATGGAATATGGCTTGCGTCAAAAGTGTAAGAAAGTGCATTTTGACCACTTAGTCGTAAATATGACGGAAAATATTAATCTAGGGTTAAATCATTTAAACGAATGACAGAGTTATTCGTTGAGCTGAGTTAAGCTTCTTGAGACCAGAGTCGTTTTTTTTTTGCTTTGATATTGACGTTTTTGTCCTGAAATTGATCGTTAAAACACGTCAACTCTTGAATACACGGTAGGTCTATTCTGGCATATGCAGTTACAGACGCCAGCGCCCTAGGCGCGGAGCGTCTGTAACTGAATTGACAAGCGCGCCTATTGGCTCATGCTTTTTTAGAGGCGCCTCCTATTGGCTAGCGTCCTTTAGCCACGCAAACAACTCCCGCGCAGCTTTTAATAACCAATACAGGCAGAGATACACTTTTTGGAATTTTTCTTGCCGAGTGAAAAAAAGAGTGTACCCTTCCATACCCTACCATTGAAAGTTACCCGTGTTTATCCTTGACCGCGGACAAGGGTACAAATTCTGCCGACCTCTGGCCCTAACCAATTCCGTACCGCCGGGTAGAAACTCGGGTAACTACCCGACTTTTACCCGAGTCGGATAAAAACTCCTCTCATTTCAACTCCTCCTCTTTTCAAAAAATTTAAGGCCCAATATCGAATTATTAGTAGGTGTGAAAATTTATGGTTTCTGAAATCTTGAATCAAAGGTTATTTCAGTTGATTATAACTTATAATTTATAAGGTCTTTCTTAAACGCTCATAGGCTTTTTTGCCATGGCCTTATATCCGATTGGATGTATAAATTTAAAACTAAAATACTTTCTAACCAGGCCGTTGGAAATAATACTTGATGGTGAAAGTGGACTTAACCGCTGCAATCAAAACGAACCGTTCAACTTTTTCCGAACATGGATGTCAAACTTAATCAAAAAGTGGCCAATTCTGGTCGGTGTGTTTATAAAAGTACTTTGAAAAGTGAAAATCACTACAGTGGCTCCGCTGAAATGGTTATTTCTTCAGATAAAAGTTCAACTAGTTTGAGCGGTGAAAAATCGCCAAACACAATTTCCGGGCGTTTTCATTTTGCGCGAAAACGTCCGGCGCCTAATGGAGCAATGGATCGTTACGAAAGAGATTCAACAATTACGCAATCTTTATTATCGGGACAGTCATTGGTTATACGAAGGGAAACGACGACCAGTAGTGATGATATGATACACTTCAATGATAGGTAAGGTCGTTTTTCTTTTAGGGGGATACAAAATTCAAAAAATTATTACGGAAATATCAGAGGAGGTATAGATGAAATGTTTTTTGCAACCTAAAGCAAAAACTTGGGGCTTTTAGTGGGGCAAAACGAAAAGTCCCAGTCAAAACCGGAAATACCAGAAATTACCGGTCAAAGTACAAAAATGCCGGTTTCTCGAGAACCTCTCGGTGAATTTTTTTCTAATTCAGGGCATATATATATGACCCATTTTTGACAAGGAATTTTTTCAGCACATTTGAAAAATGATCCTATGTGTCATATGACCCCCAGGGGGGTCAAATTACAAGTTGGTCCTATGGGAATGTTCTTAAGAAACAATCTCACCCGGGTTTTTCGAAGAAAACGTTTCGCGGCTAAAAACTCACTAAATGGTATAGACGGTGGTGATTATAACTTATATTTTTTAAGGTCTGACATAAATCATGTCTTTTTGAAGTTTTTTTCCGGGCAGTGTAATTTTTCAAGAGTGTTTCTAAGGTCAAGTCAGTTTTTTCGGCTTGACCATATAGCCACACCTCGTAATGGATTTATATTTTTTATTTATCGAAGACTACAAGGGGTTGGTTATAAGGTCAATTTTTTTTTTTGCACTAAGGTCAAGTCAGTTTTTTTCAACATAAATCATGTCTTTTTCACTTTTTTTTTGGGTGAAGTCCCCCTGGCCATATTTTTTTCTCATATTTTTTGGATCTAACGAAAAACCTTGGTTATAAGGTCAAGTTAAGGTTCTAGTCAGTTTTTGGGACCTTGACCTTATAACCAACCCACCTGTATTAAGTTTAGACAGTACGCCTCGTAGTAAATATCGAACTAAATTTCGGAAATCTACGGAAGTTTTTACTCGCAGTATGCATTGCACAATTTAGACGTTTCCAGCGATACAATTTTTTTATCGTGACCTTATAACCAGACCGACGTGTTTGGTGGATTTTTCATTTATTTTTTGAAAAATGTGTTTTCGGTTAATGGTTGACCATGACCTCAAATGTGAACATTTTTGTTGTCCTAAAAAGCCCGATTTATGAAAACGATGTAAAGAATGTTCTTGCGGTTACTTTGACCATGCTTCCGTATAGTATTGGTTACTAAAAATGAAAAAAAATATGAAACAGATGGTTAACATTATCTATTCTGTTTTTCCATTGATTGTGCCTCGAGCGTGATATCATGGGTGATGTTTTAAATGAGCAGGGCTAAAGCGTGATTAAACATAAAATATAAGTAGCTTATTTTCAGAACCAATATCAAAGTTTATATACACAGCTTCATCAAACCATTTTTCGTCAATTTTCGTCATAAAAGTTGCCGAGTTTATGAAAACGAATAAATAATAACATGAATGACGAGACAGAATCTTTGAGAACACAGTCGTAAGTTTCTACGTATTTTGGAATATTTGTCAAGTGATTATATATTGAAAATTAGGTCCTACAGGAAGGTCAGGTTATAAGGTCACAAGGTATGACCGTTATAAAGTCAAGTCATCTTTTTTGCACTAAGGTAAAGTCATTTTTTTCTTCCACTAGGTCTAGTCATTTTTTTTTTGTTTTTCATGTTTTTTGGGAAAAAATCTTTGAAATCATGTCTTTTTGCGCTTTTTTTGGATGAAGACCAGTTTGTAGTACAGGGGGGTCTGGTTATCAGGTCAAGCCCAAAAAAATGACTTGACGGTCAAGTCTTCACCTTTATACCATTTAAAAAAAATTATAAAATTTGATTTTCCCCAAAAAATTATGGTCTTCACTCAAGAAAATGTTAAAAAAGACACTATTTTATAGAAAAAAAAACGGAAAAAAAGACATGATTTCAAAGATTTTTCCCAAAAACATGATTCACAAAAAAATGACTTGACCTTAGTGCAAGAAAAAAATGACTCGCTCTTAGTCCAAAAAAGATAATATGACCTTATAACGGTCACACCTTGTGACCTTATAACCAGACCACCTGTACCCCTTTAAAAATGGTTCTAAGGTCAAGTCATTTTTTGGAGTGCATTAAGTCATTCAAGTCATTTTTTAGGATTGACCTTATAACCAGATCCCCCTGTAATTTATCGACCTAAAGACATGAGGAAAATCTTTGGTAATTTCTAGGCTTGACTTTTCTACTGATTTTAAAATGCATTTTTAAGTTATTTTGACCTTGACCCCATGTCTATACTTATGTTGAACTTCTTCATCATTTAAAGGATGAATGTTACGTTTTGTTTTGGTCACCCAATAATCAATATTCTGCATATATTTTCTGCTGACAAAGCGATCCATTTTTGCAGAATATTTCAGAATAATTATGTCCATTGCAGGCGCAAAATTAGATCAATGAATGCAGTTGGATAGATTCTTTGTTACTTCAGGCGTTAAAACCGATTTTTGCTCGAGTATAATTTACCAAAGAAGCAATTAATTCCCTGTCAGTAGTAAAATAAGATGTTGCGCAAATGCAGGAAAATCGCAACGCCAAAGCTTATCATGAGATAAATATGAACAAAGACGAATATGAAATCCCAGAAAAAATCACCAGACAGTAAGAGAGATTGATTGAAAAAAACAGACTTGAACGGCGCAACCCAGAGATACAAAAGTTTTTTTTAATATAACGTTTTTTAATAGAACGACAAAACGTTCTAAATTACCGTTTTGTTCTGTCTCGCGATGGAAAAATTGCCCAGAACGGTGTTCTTGCGTTCTTTTGTTCTATTGGCGTTCTGTTCTCAAGTTCTCGAGTTCTGCAAAAAAAACAGAACTTTTGCATTTTTGGCGCAACCTGATTTAGGCGAACACAGAAAAGGTAAAAAACCCTCAGGTTTCGTCCTTTTTATGTTCGCCTAAATCAGTTTGTACCATGTTGAAACAAAGTTTCGATTTTTTTTAAATATGCTTCAGTCCTTACTCCTTTTTTGGGACGTTTGCGGTTCTCGAAAATAGCGTCCGAAAAAGGAGCAACGTCACAAAAAGGATCATTTTCTACTAGAATGGCCCCATTCTGGTCGAAAAAGCGTCCCAAAAAGGAGCAATCATTCCAAAAAGCAGTTCCCAAAAAGGAGTAAGGACTGTATTAAAAACTGCTTTATTTATTTTTAAAATGCTATTATTGCTGTATTTTTCCAACACAAATGAAAAAAAATGCTAAAAAATATTTACAGGCTAGTTGTAAGGTCTAAAATTTAGTGCGCAAGTTTTCATAATCAGTTTCTGCTTTGTTCATGTTAGAACAAAGATGAAGTTGGTAATACGAAATTACTCGGTAATCAAACAGGGTCATCTCGCCCTATTTAAGCCCGTTTGGCGGGCCCATTAGGTAATCCAATAGGGTCATCATATCATATGTAGCCCCGCTTCGCGGGCCCATTCGATGATGCAATAGGGTCATCGCATTCTATGTAGCCCCGCTTCGCGGGCTCATTCTGTAATCCAATTACTCACATCGGTAATCCAATTATTCAGAATGATATTACGGTCCCTGTTTCAAAATCGTTACGATTTCTGGCTCAAAAAGTCACGCTTTTAGACCATGACCATTTCGTTACGCTTTAGAAGCATTACATTTTTGGACCAAACCAATGATTCTACAATGTGAAGGACACGAAAAAAATCCGTATTACTTTAGTTAACCACGTCTCTTAACGTCAAATTTGGGAGCTAAATTTATCATATTTATTGTGTTTTGTAATATTAGTATCTATTTATATCTAGTTTTTTAGGGATCAACGACGAGCATCAATATTTCACAGAGTGTATAATGCCAAATTTACGCTGCGGGAGAAGCTTCTTTCGAGTTTATGCATATTTTTAATCGTCCTAACTACAGTCGCATTCTGTACCTCAAAAAAAGATTCAATCAATAACGTTTGCACAACCAAAGCTTGTATAGAGCTCAGTTCGTCTGTTTTATCTTCAAGTACGTTGGAATTATTTAATTTACTCTTGTACCCTAACAGGCCTCTCAGATAGTCCCATTTTTTAGTTTAACAATAACTTTTTTTCTTTTAAACCACAGCCCATAAAATTTCTCATAAAAACACCTCTTATAGACTACATTACAATTAAATAAATATTAAATAAATATATACACCACCTGCGCCGTTATCGGGTCACCCTTTATCGGGTCAAAATTCTTCCTCAAAATATTAACCCGATAATGGCGCAGGTGGTGTATTTCAAAACACAGTTTTTGTCAAAATTCGTTTATTAAGTTAATAATATTAACCAAATTAATAACCAAATACAGTTGGTGTGGTAACGAGTTGACACTTAATAAGTTGACAATTCGGAACGAAGTGACACTTTTTCGGAGTTTTTTGGGCAAAACTGACGTAACGAAGTGACAGTTGACAGTTTTTGACACAAAAAAATGGAAACGAAAGTGTCAAGTTGACACTGTCAACTTGTTACCGCACCCAGAGATCGGCAAATTTTTTTTTCTTACCCTACCCTTCCTTTTTCCCGCGGGTAAGCCGAGTCAGACCCGGCTTACCCCGCGCGGGATTCCTTGTGCCGATCTCTGACCGCACCAACTGTGAAGGTAAAAACTTCCGGAAAAACATTTCCGACTTTTTAACCGTTTTGCCTTCCCCCCTTACAAAAAATTGTATACCCCGCTTTGTAAACCCTCTATTTAAGTCTAACACCTACCTGAGTCTTGAAGTACACCTCGAAAATGAGGCTTATAAATAGGGTGCCCGCAACTTTCGAGTATAGCCATACCATTAATAATATTTAAAAAATCAGATTAGCCATTCGATAGCATTTTTGAANGTCCTGGGGGTTAAAGAAAAATATAAAAAAAGTATAAAAAAAACGTAATTTTGTTGGTAGATTTATAATCCGTTTGCCGTTTGGTTATATCATTAACCGTTCGCGAGTTAATTCGAAAAAACGTGTCATCTGGACAGATGTGTCCAGAATGGACCATGACAGTTAAGTTAATAATATTAACCAAATTAATAACCATATACAGTTGGTGTGGTAACGAGTTGAGACGTAATAAGTTGACAATTAAGAACGAAGTGACACTTTTTCGGAGTTTTTTGGGTAAAGGTGACGTAACGAAGTGACAGTTGACAGTTTTTGACAAAAAAAATTGAAAACGAAAGTGTCAAGTTGACACTGTCAACTTGTTACCGCACCAACTGTGAAGGTAAAAACTTCCGGAAAAACATTTCCGACTTTTTAACCGTTTTGCCTTTCCCCCCTTAAAAAAATTTTATACCCCGCTTTGTAAACCCTCTATTTAAGTCTAACACCTACCTGAGTCTTGAAGTACACCTCGAAAATGAGGCTTATAATATTTTAATTATAGTATCAGAAGAAGTTGACCCGTGCGATGATTTCTTCGAGTTTTCGTGCCAAAATTGGATTAAAAAGTCGCCAATGCCCAATGGTAAGGCAAGCAAATTTAATATTATTTATTCTGTTTATTTTATTTCACTAACTAATTTGTATCGATTTCTGATTTTTTTTTTCTCTGGCCAATTAGGTCACACAGTGGCTATTGTGTGTTAAATCTTGTTTTTGCGATGTTTAAATTGCATCATTTTATTTTATACAGTATTAATCGAAAAATATTGACAAATGAGGCTGATGTAAGTTACTGACCTTGACCAAAATGAATCAAATTTGTTCGCGAAATCAAGCAAAAATAATATGAATAGAGATCGCAGTTAACTTGCAGCCATGCTCATTCCTGGTTAACCGACAGGTTGAGGNTGTGCACGTATGCACACACTTAAAAATTCACAATAATTCTGGTAAAACTGGTAAAGCCAAGTTGTAGAGCTAGTCAAACTACGTCGATCTGACTATTAAGAAATTGGTTTGTGCCACCAGGGCCCCTAGAGAGCTGTTTGAAATATCCAACCTACGCAAAAAATACCACCAATGGAATTTTCTCGAAAATTTGAGGGGGTTAGCAATACCAATTCTGCCCAACGGGGCCTCCTTATGCCTTAAATCGACAAAAAAACAAGTTGTGTGCATATATGCACACACTTCCCCCTGCGAGTTAATATTAAAATTAAATATATTGTTAGTTGTCGCGGTTCCGGCTTAGAAGGCATTTACAGCGTATATCATATTGTTTTATATTTAGGGAAATCCACTTGGGGAACACTTAATAAACGATCCGAAAGTACTACATATGAAGTAAAACACTTATTGGAGAATCCAATAGCGTCGAGTAATGTACCGTATGAATCGGAATTACGTAAAATATATAATGCGTGTTTGAACCAAGAAGAGATTAACAAACGGGGAGCTGAACCTGCCACATCATTCATCAAAAATAAGTTCGGTGGGTGGTCGTGGCAAATTACCGAAGAAATAAAATTCCAGGTTAACCATATTTATTTTCTTATGTACTATCCACAGGGTGCGCCGTTATGTTTCACGTTTTCCCGTCCGTGCTGTTATGTTTCACTATTTTTTGAAATTGTTTGTGAAACATAACGGGGCACCCTGTTTATGACCTCCTGGGGTCAAATTACAGGTTTATTTTTCATTGTGGGACCGAAAAAAAAAATCGAAAAAATGAAATTGTCAAGTGGATAATTTTAAAGTAAAAGAATAGGCTTTTCGTAATGTTTTTTTATATATTGGTCATATGTTAAAATATTCACTGTGGATTTTTTGGTGGGATCAGAAAATGTCATGATGCCCCTAAGGGGGTCAAATTACAAGTTGATTGTATAAGAATGGCAGCCCCCTCGTTCGATTGGACTTTTCATGATACTCCTCCAAAAAGATCATCGTCATGTGAAAAATCGAAAAAAAAATTAATTTCACGATTTATGACTCCTCAAAAAGGGGTCAAATTCCAAATTTATTTTACGAGATTACGAGAATATCCCTCAATCAAAGGCATTTGTTGCACTGATTCCGAATATACAGTAGTGTTTTTAAATGCTAAAAATGTAATTCTGTCAAATAAATTTGGGGATATAATTGACGAATAAAAGCTTGTTTAGGAACTGGTGTCATTGGGTCACCGTTTCGGAAGTGCGCCCTTTTTCGGTTTTGGCGTCGGTACTGATTTAAAAGACTCCGAAAAACACATTCTATCTTTCGAGCAAGATGGATTAAGTTTTATGAATCGAGATTATTACATTAATCGGACGTCCGGTCTACCCCTTAATGTTACACAAGAAGGAGTTGATATTAATTATTACTTGAATTATGTCGTTGGCGTCATTAAACTTTTAGAACCAAGTCAAGAAATCAAGTCGGGTATTACTTGGTAGGAAAATTTGTAACAGGTTTTATTTTTGAAATCATGTCAAAAAACTGATGTTGACTCTCAGGGGAAGGAGTTTTTGGCAACCCGTAGGGGGGGAAATGCGTGTAGATAAACACGCACTTAAAAAATTCACAATAATTCAAAAAAANCCGACAGGTTGAGGCGGGCACATTTTAACTCTCAGGGGGAAGGACTTTTTGATAATCCGTAGGGGGAAATTGTGTGCACGTATGCACACACTTAAAAATTCACAATAATTCTGGTAAAACTGGTAAAGCCAAGTTGTAGAGCTAGTCAAACTACGTCGATCTGACTATTAAGAAATAGATTTGGGCCACCAGGGCCCCCTATAGAACTGTTTGAAATATCCAACCTACGCAAAAAATACCACCAATGGAATTTTCTCGAAAAGTTGAGGGGGGTCAGCAATACCAATTATGCCCAACGGGGCCTCCTTATGCCTTAAATCGACGAAAAAACAAGTCGTGTGCATATATGCACACACTTCCCCTGCGAGTTAATATTAAAATTATTATACAATATAAATATATTGTTAGTTGTCGCGGTTCCGGCTTAGAAGGCATTTACAGCGTATATCATATTGTTTTATATTTATAGGGAAATCCACTTGGGGAACACTTAATAAACGATCCGAAAGTACTACATATGAAGTAAAACACTTATTGGAGAATCCAATAGCGTCGAGTAATGTACCGTATGAATCGGAATTACGTAAAATATATAATGCGTGTTTGAACCAAGAAGAGATTAACAAACGGGGAGCTGACCCTGCCACATCATTTATCAAAAACAAGTTTGGTGGGTGGTCGTGGCAAATTACCGAAGAAATAAAATTCCAGGTTAACCATATTTATATTTTTATGTGTTATGACCTCCTGGCGTCAAACTATAAGTTAAAATTACACGTTTATTTTGCATTGCGGGACCGAAGAAAAAAATGAAATTTGACCCCATAATGATCAAGTGGATAATTTGTCCGGTTAAAGTACAAAAAATAGGCTTTTCGTAAAAGTTTTTTTATATATTGGTCATATTTTTAAATTTTCACTACGGATTTTTTGGAGGGGTCATAAAATGTCATGACTCTCCTAAGGGGGTCAAATTACAAGTTGGTGGTACAAGACTGGCAGACCCCTCGTTCGATTGGAGTTTTCATGATACCCCTCCAAAAACACCATGAAAAATCGAAAAATGTAATTTGATCGGGGTATGACCCGTCAAAAAGGGGTCAAATTTCAAATTTATTGTGCGAGACCAAGAGAATACCCATCAATCAAAATCATTTGTTGTACTGATTACGAATATACAGTAGTGTTTTTAAATGCTAAAAATGCAATTCTGTCAAATAAATTTGGGGATATAATTGTCGAATAAAAGCTTGTTTAGGAATTGGTGTCATTGGGTCACCGTTTCGGAAGTGCACCATTTTTCGGTTTTGGCGTCGGTACTGATTTAAAAGACTCCGAAAAACACATTCTATCTTTCGAGCAAGATGGGTTAAGTTTTATGAATCGA
>SCLG01000659.1:26070-62413 GCA_004367875.1 Oikopleura albicans
AGCCGGGCTTAAACCGGTAAGTTACTAACAAGGTCGTGCAAAATTCAGTACCAAACAAGGTTCTACACGATTATGTGGTTTGGATTAGTATTAAACCGTTGATCTACACATTATCCGATGATTTTCAAAAGTTGCGTTATGACTTAGTGGTTAAAGTTAACGGGGTAGACCTGTCGTGTAATGAGCGTTGGCGTATGTGTACAGAGCATGCCCGTGATAGCCTACCCCTAATTGTCGGGCGGCTTTTTGTCGAAAATTATTTCAACAATGAGACCAAACTGCTCGTGTCGAAATTCGCAGACTCCATTCGACAGGGGGAGGTCATCATCTAGACTGATTTGTTGTGTAAATTCAGCTTGTCGAA
Source organism: Oikopleura albicans (assembly GCA_004367875.1). Taxonomy (NCBI): domain Eukaryota; kingdom Metazoa; phylum Chordata; class Appendicularia; order Copelata; family Oikopleuridae; genus Oikopleura; species Oikopleura albicans. The sequence continues at coordinate 26,435 of SCLG01000659.1, forward strand.
CAAGTTGGTGCGAAAAAAAAAATAAACGGGAGTTATAAGGTCACAACTTGTGACTCACAATGGGTGACCGTTATATGGTCAAGTCAGTTTTTTTTTTCAAGACAAATCAGGTCTTTTGCATTTTTTTAGTGTAAATTTAAAACGACACGGGTAAAAACCCGGGTAATGATTGTTTATAGAAATCATGTCTTTTTCACTTTTTTTTGGGTTTTAATTTAGAAGGACACATATACATTTAGAACGACACATGTAAATTTAGAACCACACATGTAAATTTATTGTTGAAATTTATTTCAGTTAGTTATAAGCAGTGTTGGAAACGTTGGCCAACGCCCAACGCACCCCAACCCTTCCAACATTGGTTATAAGGTCAAGTCAGTTTTTTGGACTCGACTTTATAACCAGACTTTCCGGTACAAGGGGGTTGTTGATTAGGTCAGCCATTTGGACCGTTATAAGTCAGTTTTTTTGCTCTAAGGGCAAGTGAGTTTTTTATGCAAACAATCTTTAAAATCATGTCTTTTAAAGCCTTTTGGATGAAGATTATGTTTTCCACAAGCTTTTGGCTAATTATTCGTCAAGCTGAATTTATTACACACCAAATTAATCCACATTATGACCTCCTTGCGATAGGAATTTATCAAAATCATTAACGAGCAGGATTGGATGGATTCGGTAACGAAAGAAAAGGCGCTCGATAAAGCGCATAAAATGAAGGATAAATATGGCTTTCCCGAATACTTATTGAATAATTCGCGGATTGTCGAAGAGTATGATGGCCTAAAAATTGGAAATGGCGATTTTTGGAATTATACGTGGACTGTTAATCTTTGGGCAATTCAAAAACATTTAAAGAAATTGAGAAAACCGGTTGATAAGGACATGTGGTCGATGTCAGTTGAGGAAACTAACGCGTATTACAGTCCGACTGATAATGCTATGGTATTTCCAGCAGGTCAGTTTTACACGCGCACTTTCAGCCCCGCTTCACGGGCTGCTCTGCCATGTGACTATTCTAAGAAAATATGATTAAGCCCGTTTCGCGGACTTCATTTTATACTTTTTTCTATGAAATCATGTCCTTTTTTAACATTTTTCCCAACATGCTATTTAAAATAAAAAAAAAGGTTCTAAGGTCAAGTCATTTTTTAGATTGCATTAAGGTCAAGTCAGTTTTTTGTGCTCGACTTTATAACCAGATAGCCCCCTTTACAATTTTTTGTAGGTACAAATTTTTAGTGGTCGAAATTGTTTTCAGATGGTTATAAGGTCAAGTCAGTTTTCAAAGTGCAAATGCAGTAATTAAGGTCAAGTCAGATTTTGGGGCCTGCCTTATAACCAGATTCCCTGTACTTAAGGTCAAGTCACGTTTTTAGTCAGATAAGATAAACACCCCCTGATATGCGCGCGTTTTCATCCCCGCTTCGAGAGGCTGTTCTGTCTTTCGGCTAGTTTCACGCCCGTTTTTTTAATTTATTTTTTTTTTCAAATTCAGTCCCATACTGTATGGGCCATACAGCTTCGGGCAAATTATAAGGCTTTCTGTTAGATTCTAAGGCGTGCAAATTTGAACTCGAATTATTCATAGGAATTTTACAGCCACCGTTATACCATCCAGACTATCCAAGTGGGTTTAATTATGGGGCGATTGGGATGATCATTGGTCACGAAATAACTNGCGCATAAAATGAAGGATAAATATGGCTTTCCCGAATACTTATTGAATAATTCGCGGATTGTCGAAGAGTATGATGGCCTAAAAATTGGAAATGGCGATTTTTGGAATTATACGTGGACTGTTAATCTTTGGGCAATTCAAAAACATTTAAAGAAATTGAGAAAACCGGTTGATAAGGACATGTGGTCGATGTCAGTTGAGGAAACTAACGCGTATTACAGTCCGACTGATAATGCTATGGTATTTCCAGCAGGTCAGTTTTACACGCGCACTTTCAGCCCCGCTTCACGGCGCTGCTCTGCCATGTGACTGTTCTAAGAAAATATGATTAAGCCCGTTTCGCGGACTTCATTTTATAATTTTTCTATGAAATCATGTCCTTTTTTAACATTTTTTCCCAATATGCTACTTAAAATAAAAAAAAACGTGTATTAAGGTCAAGTCAGTTTTTTTTGTGCTCGACTTTATAACCAGATAGCCCCCTTTACAATTTTTTGTAGGTACAAATTTTTAGTGGTCGAAATTGTTTTCAGATGGTTATAAGGTCAAGTCAGTTTTCAAAGTGCATTAAGGTCAAGTCAGATTTTGGGGCCTGCCTTATAACCAGATTCCCTGTATTTAAGGTCAAGTCACGTTTTTAGTCATTGAAGATAAACACCCCCTGATATGCGCGCATTTTCATCCCCGCTTCGAGAGGCTGTTCTGTCTTTCGGCTAGTTTCACGCCCCGTTTTTTTTTAATATAATTTTTTTTTCAAATTCAGTCCCATACTGTATGGGCCATACAGCTACGGGAAAATTATTAGGCTTTCTGTTAGATTCTAAGGCGTGCAAATTTGAACTTGAATTATTCATAGGAATTTTACAGCCACCGTTATACCATCCAGATTATCCAAGTGGGTTTAATTATGGGGCGATCGGTATGATCATTGGTCACGAAATAACTCACGGGTTCGACGATCAAGGTCGCCACATGGGGTCGGACGGCAACATGAATAACTGGTGGGGAAATCGCACGTCGGAAAATTTCAAGGGTCGAACCCAGTGTATGATTGAGCAGTACGGCAATCTGGAATTTGCCGGCGAAAAACTTAACGGTCAACTGACGCTGGGTGAAAATATTGCCGACAATGGCGGAATCAAGATTGCTTACAACGCATGGGTATGTTACATACCGTATTTTTAAATTGTTTATGTAAATATTTGGAACATATGACCAACAAACGGGAAAAATGACTATCAGGAAGCGTAAAAAATAAGTTCCGTTAACAAATTAAGTCAAATATGCGTCAAATATGCTCTCTTACACCGAAAATTCTAATTTTGAATCTTCAAAAAATAGATGTACATTGTACACCCCCTGCGCTATTGTCTTGCAACTTTCGCATGAAAAAATTCGGAATATAACGAAGCGAACGGGGACATCTGCAAAATAACAGCGCAGTACTTAACACATAAAGATAGGGATTTCCGGAAAATTGGCCGAAAAAAATCTGCAAGATAACGGAGCGGACGGGAAAATATGCAAGATAACGGGTGACAAGATAACAGCGCGGCGGGTTATCAAGTTTAGGCTCATATGATATGGTTTTTCCGACTCTTCAAGAAAAGTGGTCATATCAGTGAGTGCGACGAGCCATGTCTCTCTCTCGATGTGCACGTTTTTCGGAAATCGAAAGTGGACATCGAGAGACGGTGACTGTAATTATAAATACATTAATAAAAAAGTGAAGTTTGTATACCCAATCAAACCGTACCAATGTGGTTTAGAAACTAGGTTTCTAAAGTAGAAAACTAAAATGTTAAATTTTTAGAAAAAATTGAATGATGATGCGTTGGAGAAAACGTTGCCAGGTCTTGATGGGTTTACGACTGACCAGACGTTTTTTCTCGGTTCTGCACATACCTGGTGTGCTGAGACACTGGACAAGGCCGCGATAAATCAAATGAAAATGGACACCCACCCCCCAAATAAGTTACGCGTCAATCAAGCCCTTCGAAATTTTGACCCGTTTTCGACAGTTTGGAATTGCAAAAAAGGAACAAATATGAATCCGCACAAAAAGTGTCACTTGTGGTAATCATTTGAACTTGTGCAAAAACAAAAAAAACATTCACTGTAAACTTCTACCTGTGTGTACAGAACATACTGAACTATTTGTGTTATTTTATTCAAAACGATCGAAAAATTGAGGCCGAAATAAAAGTACGGGGGTTTGCCTATGGGGTTTTTGATATGTTAAAAAGATTTAGAATTTAATACTGGGCGTTTTATAAGGTGTTAGTACGTTAAGAACTTATTTTTAGAATAGTATGTAAACAACCCCAAATAGGACCTATATGCGGGCCCCATTGCTTTTGAAGAAAAAAATGTTTTTCAAAAATTAGTTGATTAGTAAATAAATTTAGTAATGTTTTCGATTTCTTGCTAGTTCGGCCCTTCAGGGGCCCTTACAGTACATGGGGTTGGTTATACGGTCAGCCATTTGTGTCGTTATAAGGTCAAGTCATTTTTTTCAAGATAAATCATGTCTTTTACACTTATTTTTGGGTGTAAATTTAGAACGACACGGGTAATAATCTTATACATTGGGGTTGGTTATTAGGTCATGTCAGTTTTTGAGACCTTTACCTTGTAACCAAACCCCCTGCACTTCCGATTTGTCTGCCGTTAACCGTATGAAATTTGATTTTATGCAAAAGTAGATTGCTTTTCACCGAGAATGTTGATGCTGTCATTCAGAAGGCTATGGATTACAAAAGGGTCTCCTAAAATGATTTATTTTCCAACTTCATCTGACCAAAAAATATTATACGAAATTTTGCGCCATGGTAAGGTTGTTTGGTTTAATTTGAATTTGGTAGTTTATCGTTTGTACGCAGTCCACCGTGTCGGTCTGTCAATTGTAAGATATAATATTTTAGGAGCAATAACTTATTGCTGTTTTTATATTTGACCTTATAACCATGTGTAAAAAATGAAGACTTTTGTTCGACCTGATGATAATTAGTTTAGGGGTATTTATTTGAAGACCTTATTGCCAATAAGGTCTTCAAATAAATACCCCTAAACTAATTATTATCAAGACGAACAAAAGTCTTTATTTTTTACACATGGTTATAAGGTCAAATATAAAATCAGACCTTTCTTGTTCATACTTTAATTGCAAAATTCTGATTGTAGCAAATTGTTTGATCGTTACCAGTGAATGCGAATAGGGCCACTGGAGGCTGCCTTGGCACTTGAGTATTAGTCAGCCTGATTATTGTATACAAATGCCGCATTTGAAATGCGGGTTAAGATGCGTCCCAAAAATGGACTTTTTGTTGAACTATTTTCCTGCAAAAGCGAATCGAGCCTCAACCTTTCCAATAATCAGACTGGTTATTACTTGGTTAATACCGCCTCCAGTGTATTAGCGTTACACTGTTATATATTAAGTAAACTATTTTCTACAGTCAGTAGAATTGTTAAAATGTTATCATTTTTTTTTGACTGTAAACCGATCAAATCCATTAAATATTTCAATCAATGTCTTAATAATTCATACTGGTATGAAGTTCATTCTCCGTTTTTAAAGCCTTATGAAAATCACTATTATATTTACTCCATATTTATGAAATTTACCTGTGAAATCACTTCTTAGTTCAGCTAAAATCCATTAAAGACTTCCGATCAAATCAGTGTGCCAAACATTGCTGTTCACAAACAAACAAACAAACAACCAGAGCCATTATGAACTGACTAGTTTGAAAAAATTGAATTGTTTTAATAATGTAAATCAAACACCGGACAAAAAGTTTCCGTTCAAATACGTAAGTTGTGGTTTGAAATTTTGACCGTTATAAGGTCAAATCAATTTTTTTAAGTCTGAAACAAAATTTATCAAATTCGTGCCTTTTTTTTCCAAAAATGAGTTTTTCAGTCAAAAAATATGTCTATTTCGAAACAATTTTTTGGAAAATAAACAATACACCCTTGTAGTATAAAGGCTGCTTAACCACTGGTTATAAGGTCTGAGATTCGCACATTTTTCCTAAAGCCTTATAGCCACGTTTTTCGACAATTAATAGAATACTTCTATGATGTTTTCCAAGACAAAGATATTTCTACAAAAGATGATAAAATATCGCTAATTTTATAATGTTGATCGTGCATTTCATAATCGAACATAGTCAGTTCATCCTTCCGTGTTATAAAATCCATCGTGTTATACTAGTACACCCCTAATCAATTACACCACCCAACCATTTGACTTAACACCATTTGGCTTAACAGTTTGCATTTGACTTAAAAGTTTGCAGTTGAATTAACACTTTTTTTGTCTTTTTTTCCAGCATTTCCGCCTACGCCCTTGGGGTTTATCACGCCGCCTGAGGGTTTATCAGGCCGGTTTTGGAAGGAAAAAGTGGCNCTTTTTACACTTTTTTCTATAAAATAGTGTCTTTTTTTAACATTTTCTAGAGTGAAGACCATAATTTTTTGGGGAAAATCAAATGTAACAAAAAATTTTTATTAATGGCATTAAGGTCAAGTCATCTTTTTTGAAGTGCATTAAGGTCAAGTCATTTTTTTCGGGCTTGACCTTACAACCAGACCCCCCTGTAATAAAAAAGTGACATTTGTATACCCAATCAAACCGTACCAATGCGGTTTAGAAACTAGGTTTCTAAACTAGTAAAAACTGGAAAACTAAAATCTTAATTTTTTAGAAAAAATTGAATGATGATGCGTTGGAGAAAACGTTACCAGGTCTTGATGGGTTTACGACTGACCAGACGTTTTTTCTCGGTTCTGCCCATACCTGGTGTGCTGAGACATTGGACAAGGCCGCGATTAATCAAATGAAAATGGACACCCACCCCCCAAATAAGTTACGCGTCAATCAAGCCCTTCGAAATTTTGATCCGTTTTCTACAGTTTGGAATTGCAAAAAAGGAACAAATATGAATCCGCACAAAAAGTGTCACTTGTGGTAATCATTTGAACTTGTGCAAAAACAAAAAAAAACATTCACTGTAAACTTCTACCTGTGTGTACAGAACATATTGAACTATTTGTGTTATTTTATTCTAAACGATCGAAAAATTGAGGCCGAAATAAAAGTACGGGGGTCCGCCTATGGGGTTTTTGATATTTTAACAATATTTATAATTTAATACTGGGCGTTTTATAAGGTGTTAGTACGTCAAGAACTGTTTTTAGAATGTATGTAAACTAGCCCAAATTTGACCACCTTATTTGCGGGCCCCATTACTTTTGAAGAAAAAAAAATGTGTTTCAAAAATTAGTTGATTAGTAAATAAATTTAGTAATGTTTTCGATTTCTTGCTAGTTCGGCCCTTTAGGGGTTTCCCTTACAGTACAGGTTGAATATAAGGTCAGCCATTTGTGTCGTTATAAGGTCAAGTCAGTTTTTAAAATGCATTTAAGGTTAAGTCAGTTTTTAAGACCGTGACCTTGTAACCAAACCCCCAGGGTGTCTTCCGCTTTGTCTGCCGTTAACCGTATGAAATTTGATTTTACGCAAAAACAGATTTCTTTTCATCCAGAATGTTGATGCTGTCATTCAGGAGACTATGGATTACACAAGGTCCTCCTGAAATGATTTATTTTCCAACTTCATCTGACCAAAAAAATATTTTACGAAATTCCTTACCCTGGTAAGGATCTTTGGTTTTATTTGAATTTGGTAGTTTATCATTTATACGCAATCTAAAGGCTGGCCATCTGTCAATTTTAAGATCTAATATTTTAGGGGCTATAAGGTCAAGTTCAACAAAAGTCTTCATTTTTTTAACACATATTATAACTTATAACTCATATAAGTAACTTTATAAGTTATAAGGTCTATTAAATATAAAAGCAGGCCTTTCTTGTCATGGTCTAATTGCTTAAAGCTACTGACTGTAGTAAATTATTTACTCGTTACCAGTGAACGCGAATAGGGCCACTGGCGGCTGCCAAGTATTAGCCAGCCTGATTATTGTATAGGTTGAGGCTTGATTTGGTATTGCACGAAAATATTTCAACCTTTTCCCGCGTAGTTACTGTACGGTGAAAGGTGTTTTAAAAATGTGTGTTAATTTTTCTTAGATGACATCGTTGTTTCGCACAGAAAGAAGAAGAAAAATTAACACACATTTTTAAAACACCTTTCACCGCACAGTATACAATGGTCCAATCAGCGCGCCTATTTCTTGACATACTACTGTATTAAAAGAGGACGCGTGTAATTGGATCATATTATTCATGCTCGGAGGTGGAAATATTATTCCTGCAATACCGAATCGAGCCTCAACCTTTCCAATAATCAGGCTGGTTAATACTTGGCCGCCTCCAGTGTCCTTATTCGCGTTACACTGTTATTAAGTAAAATATTTTTTACAGTCAGTATAGTTGTACACATGTTATCATTTTTTTTCGTGACTGTTAACCGATCAAATCCATTAAATATTTCAATCAATGTCTTAATAATTAATACTGGTATGAAATTAATTCTCCGTTGTTTTGAAGCCTTATGAAAATCACTATTATATTTACTCTATATTTATGAAATTTACCTGTAAAATCACTTCTTAGTTCAGCTAAAATCCATTTAAAACTTCCGATCAAATCAGTGTGCCAAACATTGCTGTTCACAAACAAACAAACAAACAACCAGAGCCATTACGAACTGACTAGTTTGAAGAAATTGAATTTTTGTAATAATGAAAATCAAACACCGGACAAAAAGTTATCAAATACTTGAGTTGTGGTTTGAAATGTAGACCGTTATAAGGTCAAATCAGTTTTTTTAAGACTGAAACAAAATTTTTATCAAATTCGTGCCTTTTTCCTAAAATGAGTTTTCAGTCAAAAAATATGTCTATTTCGAAACAATTTTTAGCAAATAAACAATACACCCTTGTAGTACAAAGGACGGTTAACCACTATAAGGTCTGAGACTCGCACATTTTCCCTAAAGCCTTACAACCACGTTTTTTGATAAATAATAGAAAGATTTTATAGTATTATCCAAGACAAAGATATTTCGACAAAATATGATAAAATATCGCACGTTTTATTATCTTGACCTTATGCTCATGCATTTTATAATCGAACATAGTCAGTTCATCCTTCCGTGTTATAAAATCCATCGTGTTATACTAGTACACCCCTAATCAGTTATATGAACGATGTTGGGTTATCTTTTTAACACTTTTTTAAACTAAACGTATAACGATTGCCAATTTAATTATCAAAGGCCTTACAGTACTCACTTGATGATCAAATTACCTAGACACTTTTGGAGCAAAACAGTTAAGTTAACTGGTTAGGTGGTGTACATGTATATTTTCTTTATAATTCTCTTCCAAACGTTACACAACGTCTTCAGATCAGAAGTATTGATAAGATTTAAAATTTTAACTGTGTTAGTTTGTACTACAAACATTTGCAGCAATTTTTTTCAATAGGTGTAGCACCACTTTAGCGCCATCTTGAGGCCAATTTCTTTACTGCATTTTTAGTTTGTATCACAAGGTGATAATAAAGTACAATATTCATTAATTAACAAAACAGCGATGTTTTAATGATGGGTTTTGTCATTTTGGAACTTGTGATTCCTGAAAAATCCTGAAAAAAGTGTAAAATAACGGGATGTAACATAACGTCGCAGGAGATGCAAAAGAATTTATCCAAAATATCACTATCCATATCAAAATAATTGGTGTGTTATGTGTTTATTAAAGCAGTTTTGTTTTAAAGCTTAAGTTTTTTTTCGAAAGGCATGGCACAGTGGTTTTTCCATGAAATTGCATTTCTAATAAATCGTTTTCGGAGAAAATTTATCGAACAAACGGTTTTTCGTGGAAATTTTCATGTTTTCATGGTCTCTAAATCGTCAAAAAAATTTTACTCAGAAAACAACAATTTACAGTCTTCATTGATTTATCGGACGTTTTCGGTTCTCGAAAACAGCGTCCGAAAAAGGGACATCGTCACAAAAAGGACCATTTTTCTATTATAATGGCCCCATTTTGACCGAAAAAGCAGCAATGGCCCGATAAATGAGTAAGAACTGTACTTGAAAACGTTTTCCCTGAAAGACCGTGGTGGCTAACGTAGTGTGAGAGAGGTTTGTGATTTAATCATATATACTGGTATAATCGTCGTAGCCGATTGCAGTATTTCTTGTTTCGGAAGGACAAAGATCATTGAAGGTACATTCTCCGAATTCGTCCAATTTGAAAATATGAGACATTCTCCAAGTTTTGAAATTCCCGGTCAACGATCGACTCCGCGTTTTTAGTTGTTGACCACAAGTTTGGGAACATTCACTCCAGGCAGCCCACTCAGAAACAGCGCACGTTGGCATCTAAATATTATTTTTTGGTATTGAGTACAAAGAAGGTTGGTTATAAGGTCAACCATTTGTGCCGTTTTTTCGTTCAAACCATTTTCTCTGATAGAAAGGTGCCATTGTGAGTCCCATCTAGGGCAGAGGTCGGCATTTAGATTTTTTTTTCGTGTCCAACCCGATTCCAATTCCGCGGGTAGAAGTCGGGTAAAGTTACCCGTGATTACCCGTAACCCGAGTTAAACCCGTTTTTTCAAACAGGAATGTCCAACCCGATTCCGATTCCAACCCGCGGGTAAAACTCTGATAAATTCTTACCCGAATTCCGTTACCCGAGTTTTTAAACCTGCAAATCGTTGTCCAACCCGCGGGTAAAATACGGGTTGGAATCCAAGTGCCGACCTCTGATATAGGGTTTTATCATTTTATGAAGAATGTAGATTAATTTTGGATTTCCAATGTAATGTAATCTCTGGTTAACCCTCAGACAGGGCCAACTTAGCTATTTAGAGTCTAAATTTTCGACCATTTCAAATTCCATAGATTACATTTTTAATAAATTCAATAAATACAAATCTCATCTTTTGTGAACTCGTTTTCTGATTACCTGGGGTAGAGCTAACCATTTGAAATTTCCGTTCTCGCCAGGACCAACGCTTAAACTCCCATAATCGCTAATTTTCAGGTAAAAGTTCTCATTTGGAATTAAGAAGGTCAATTGGGTGAGACCTTGAGGGTGACGCGTTTTTTCCATTTTCCATTCACAATTGGCATCGTATGAATCGCCACTCCATCGAACACTTTTTGACAAAAATCCTTGGTATCGACTTTTAACGGTTAAATCTATTTACGAATTGTGTAAGATTATTGAGTACATGGGTGGTTGATTATAAGGTCACCCCAATAGTCAATTTTTTAATGCATTTAAAGTCAACTCAGTTTTATGACTTTGACCTTTCACCAACACCCCATGTACAGTAAATATTATTAATTTAATACTGCTTACAAATTACTGCTAATTGTGTAATTAAGTTCACCTAGAAATGATTAATAGATATGATTTTCAAAACATTTTTTAATGAAAAAATATTTTGTTTTTAATTTATCACCCTAGCATCAACGCCTACGAACTAAAATGCGCGTCTGTGATTGGTTTGCCTCCTCAATGATATTCTGAGACTATGTTATCATGTGATGCGTTTTGAAGGGTAGCCACGTTATAAACTTGAAAGTTTTTATTGCCCTTTACATTACATATGTAACTAATTTTTATAATAGAAAAAAAATCACAAATAAGTATAATAACTAAAATGGCCCGTATGGGAGTGAGAAATTAACATATATTATTGAACCTTGCCTTTCATGACATAAATATTCGTCGCCATTATTATACCTCGAAAGATGAACAGCAGAAGCGGAAATGCATTTAATTTTTATCTCTGGAGCATTTTCATAGTACTCGGAGTTTACTTCATCTGATTCTCCCATAAAATGGTTTGTCGTTGATGATCGCAGTCGCAACGAGTTTTTCGGATCACATTCGTCTTTTAAAAATTACTTAATTTTCCAAGGACTATTTTCATTTCGATTTTAGTGATCAATTATTACTAATCAGTAAAACGGGGAGAAAAATTTTAATACCCCTGCGCGCTTATCGGACCACTTTTGCCATGACAAACTCATCCGAAACTACATAGTGTTTATCATATAAAGATAACATATCTTATATACAAAAAACGTTCCGATAACTGCGCAAGGGGTGTACGTACCTCGTGAAATGAAGTTAAAAAAACTTGTGTTTACCTTCAATTTTTTCCATTGGACAACCTCTACCCCCAAGTAAAATTGGTTTTCTCGTCGTTATTATTGCTTTAGTTGTCGTAGTCTTGGTCGTAGTTGTTCTGATTGTGGTAGTTGTAGATTTTGTAGTAGTCGGTGGTTTTGAAGGCGTTGTGCGCTTTGTGGTGGTGGTAGGCTTTCCCGAGGGGGAAATGGCGAGTTATCAATTAATTCTTATATTTTGAAAGATCGAAAATGACACTCAAGTATGCCAAATATTCTAAAATCGACTAATTTTTTTCAAAAATAGGCTTCTATTTAGTAGAATATAAGAAGTTTTTCCGAAAAGTAAGGGCACGCCAACTTACGGTAGGCGGGGCTAATAAGGGTAGGTTTCATTTCGAATACAAGTTTCGAAGCCAAGTAAGGTTACGCAAAATAATGGTCGGTAAAGGCCCTCAAATTAAACTTTGTTTACTCTTTATAATTATTTTTGTAATTAAAATATATTTTTAATAAAAATAATGGAATTAACATGTCACCCTCATCTGTAAGAAAACAATAATATTAAAAGTGTCAACGCCAAGTAGCGGTAAAGGCGCCAAGTAAGAGTAGGTTTCGTGTTTTTTGAAACCTACCCTTACTTGGCGCTCCCCCTGTATGTATGAAAGGTCCGCAGAAAATGCTAATTAACGTTCTAGTAAAAACATTTTTCGTCATTTTGTAACCCTCCCTTTTCTGTGGTTCGTTTTGTTGTCGGTTTCATCGTCGGTTCTTTTACCGGTTCGGTTTCAAATCGTGTAATAACACTGCTCCAGGCATCCGGACAGTTGTTTTTTTCAAAAACAATAAAGCCGTTTTTCTTTCGCATTTTGCACGGCTGGTCATTCATTAACATACATAGTCTCGTAGTTCGTTTTCGTAAAAATCGAACACAATCGGCTTCGGCCTCACAGGCCTTGAAACAACCGAGCGTGGTCTTTTCTTTAACCTGTCGAATTTTTAAAAGTCTCATTTTCTTACAGAGACCTGCTTTGGGTGCACATGGCTCGGAATTTGATGCTAATTGGGGCTCAACCAGAAATCAAAGCTGAAACTGGCTAAGGAAACTCAAGAGTTATTTTTACTACCGGGCCGGTAAATTTGGTAGAACTGAGGGAAACCTCGAATTTTTCGAAAAAAAACTGGCAGAACTAACTCGGCCAGTTTTTTGTTTCGAACAATTCGCGACCAGTAGGTATCTTACCAGTATTTATTCTACCAGTAATTATTTCACCACTAGTTATTTTACCAGTATTTATTTCACCAGTAGTTATTTTACCAGTAGTTCTTTACCAGTAGTTATTTTACTAGTATTTCTTATACCAGTAGTTATTTTACCAGTATTTATTTCACCAGTAGTTATTTTACCAGTATTGCTTATACCAGTAATTATTTTACTAGTACTTATTTTACCAGTAGTTATTTTTATACCAGGTAGTTATTTTAATGGTTCGAGCTTTAATATGGTACCATCTCAGTCACAACTTTGATTCCTTGCCTTTTGTTTTCGCGTTGTTGATTTTGTTGTTGTCGGTCTCGTGGTCGTTGTTGTTGTTTTTGTTGATTTGGTGGTTGTTGTTGAAGGAGGAGGAGTTGGTACGGTAGTCTGTGGACTAGGTACATTTTCGCCATTGCATTGCGGTATGTTACAACGTTCATAGGATTGGCCTATCTCAGGAATCAAACAATAAATACCGACTATTCAATGTCTAACAAATTTAACTCCCAGGGAGAAATAAGTGCAAATTTGCAAGAATCGCTCAAAAATGCCGAAAAATAATAAAGTGATTAAATATCCTAAATCGCTGATAAACTGGTCTAGCCAAAATTTTTGGAGCAAATTTTTGAAAAATAAAATCGTGGGTAATTCTTTTTTTGGAAAAATCATTTGGGTTTTGTTGAAGGTGGTCAAATTTTGAATTTTTTTTTGATTATTTGAACGTGAAAATACACCACCTAACACGTTATGTTAACACACGTTATGTTAATAAAATTACATTATGTTAACACTTTTTGGGATTTGATTAACTTCGATTTCCAATTGTTTAACCAAACGCCCTACCACATTATGTTAACAAAATTACATTATGTTAACCGTTTTTGACGTTTGATAGTGTTAACATAACGTGTTAGGTCGTTATGTAAACTTTATTACGATTCAACTATTTCATTTCCAGAAAAAATAAGTGCGATTATTATTTTTATCCCTGGCCTATCTTATTAATGTAACACCAAGCCTCATTTTCGCCATACGTTCGGCAATAATTATGCGTTTTGCATTTGTTCGATTGACACGTTTTGTGCACAACTCCATAAGGCGGCTTTGCCCAATTTGAACAAGTTCGACCACTCACGGTTTTCGAAACTGTTCCTTTTTCATGGATTACAAATGTTTAATTTTAAAACAACCTTTTCATTTTATACGTGGTAATACGTAATTTTTCCTGTAAAAACCTCATTGTTTTCCGATTTATAAAGTAATCCTGTATACTGAACGGCGTCATGATTTTCATCGCCCTGGAAAAAACAGTTTAACCCGTCGCCAATAATTCTGTCCGTTCTTGATTTTTGACAAATCGCGACCCCTCGATTTTTAGCGCTAAATTTATAGTTACTAAATTACTAATTATGCGGAACTTTTAATTGGCTCTCTTATTAAGCAGTGGAGTTGGAGCGTCCCANCCTCGAAAGATGAACAGCTGAAGCGGAAATGCATTTAATTTTTATCTCTGGAGCATTTTCATAGTACTCGGAGTTTACTTCATCTGATTCTCCCATAAAATGGTTTGTCGTTGATGATCGCAGTCGCAACGAGTTTTTCGGATCACATTCGTCTTTTAAAAATATTTAATTTATTAAGATTTTCATTTAGATTTTAGTAATCAGTAAGAGGGGGAGCAAATATGGGTACGTTTTGTGTGCCTAGCTTTACTGGGTGCACCCTGTAAGTATTATCAACAATTTTAATACCCCCTACGCGCTTATCGGACCACTTTTCCCAAGACAAACTCACCCTAAAGTTTAGGGCCTAAACTACACAGTGTTCACCATATAAAAATAACCGATTTTATAGGTGATGCTGAAAAACGTTTGAAAAAAACGTTCCGATAACTGCGCAAGGGGTGTACGTACTTCGTCTAACAAAATTAAAAAACCTTGAATTTTTTCCATTGGACAACCTCTACCCCCTAAAGTGGTTTTTCTCGTCGTTATTATTGCTTTAGTTGTCGTAGTCTTAGTCGTAGTTGTTCTGATTGTGGTAGTTGTAGATTTTGTAGTAGTCGGTGGGTTTGAAGGCGTTGTGCGCTTTGTGGTGGTTGTAGGCTTTTCCGAAGGGGAAATGGCGAGTTATCAATAATGTTTATTTTTTATTTTTAAAGAGTTAAAACGAAAATGAAATTTATCATCCCTACCAAATATTATAAAACTGACTAAAGTTGTCCGGAAAGACCTTAACTTTTACGCTTTGTTCTTTAAGAATAATATTTGGGACTCCGCCAATCTATCGTATGGGGACTCTCAGACTGTGAGGCTTTGAGCAATTTTCCTATGATTTGTAACACTATTCTGACGACACCCTCACAGTCTGAGCGTCCCCATACGGTACGTCTTTATTTGGCCACCTGAAAATACTAGTGGAATTGTTTCTCGTCTTTTTGTAACCCTCCCTTTTCTGTGGTTGGCTTTGTTGTCGGTTTCATCGTCGGTTCTTTTACCGGTTCGGTTTCAAATCGTGTAATAACACTGCTCCAGGCAGCCGGACAGTTGTTTTTTTCAAAAACAATAAAGCCATTTTTCTTTCGCATTTTGCACGGCTTGTCATTCATCAACATACACAGTCTCGTATTTCGTTTTCGTAAAAATCGAACACAATCGGCTTCGGCCTCACAGGCCTTGAAACAACCGAGCGTGGTCTTTTCTTTAACCTGTCGAATTTTTAAAAGTTTCATTTTCTTACAGAGACCTGATTTGGGTGCACATGACTCGGAATTTGATGCTGATTGGGGCTCAACCAGAAATCAAAGCTGAAACTGGTTAAGGAAACTCAAGACTTGCAGTCCTTCATTTATCAGACATTTTCAGTTGTCGAAAATAGCGTCCGAAAAAGGAGCATCGTCACACAAAGGTCCATTTTTCTATATAAAATGACCCCATTTTTGCCGAAAAGCGTCCGAGAAATGATCAATCGTCCGATAAATGAGTAAGGACTGTATTTTTATTCGCAAATTAGATAAAAAAAAGCACGACCTTATTTTATACCAGTAGTTATTTTAATGCTTCGAGCTTTAATATGGTACCATCCTTATATTACCATGGTACCATGTTAGTCACAACTTTGATTCCTTGCCTTTTGTTTTCGCGTTGTTGATTTTGTTGTTGTAGGTCTCGTGGTCGTTGTTGTTTTGGTGGTTGTTGTTGAAGGAGGAGGAGTTGGTACGGTAGTCTGTGGACTAGGTACATTTTCACCATTGCATTGTGGTATGCTACAACGTTCATAGGATTGGCCTATCTCAGGGATCAAACAATAAATACCGACTTTTCAATGTCTAGCAAATGTTACTCCCAGGGAGAAATTAGTGCAAACTTGCACGAATCGCTAAAAAATTCCAAAAATAATAATAAAGTGATTAAATATCCTAAATCGCTAATAAACTGGTCTTGCCAAAATTTTTGGAGAAAATTTTTGAAAAATAAAATCGTGGGTAATTCTTTTTTTGGAAAAAATCATGTGGGTTTTGTTGAAGGTGGTCAAATTTTGAATTTTTTTTTGATTATTTGAACGTGAAAATACACCACCTAACACGTTATGTTAACAAAATTACATTATGTTAACACTTTTTGCGATTTGATTAACTTCGATTTCCAATTGTTTAACCAAACGCCCTACCACATTATGTTAACAAAATTACTTTATGTTAACCGTTTTTGACGTTTGATGGTGTTAACATAACGTGTTAGGTCGTTATGTAAACTTTATTACGATTCAACTATTTCATTTCCAGAAAAAATGAGTGCGATTATTATTTTATCCTTGGCCTATCTTATTAATGTAACACCAAGCCTCATTTTGGCCATATGTTCGACAATAATTGTGCGTTTTGCATTTGTTCAATTGACACGTTTTGTGCACAACTCCATAAGGCGGCTTTGCCCAATTTGAACAAGTTCGACCACTCAAGGTTTTCGAAACTGTTCCTTTTTCATGGATTACAAAAGTTTAATTTTAAAACAACCTTTTATCACGTATTTTTTTTGTAAAAAACCTCATTATTTGCCGATTTATAAAGTAATCCTGTATACTGAACGGCGTCATGATTTTCATCGCCTTGGAAAAAACAGTTTAACCCGTCGCCAATAATTCTGTCCGTTCTTGATTTTTGACAAATCGCGACCCCTCGATTTTTAGCGCTAAATTTATAGTTACTAAATTACTAATTATGCGGCACTTTTAATTGGCTCTTCTGTTCTTCTTCAACAGTTGAGTTTGAGCTTCCTATAAATATATCAACTTTCATTTCCTCAAACTATTTCTAATACGATTTTCTAAGAAAGTTTAAACTGTCCGCTTTTTAATTTTTTTAACTTTTATTTTGTGAGGGGGAGCTGAAGAGCAAAAAGGGGCGTTCTTCTCGCTTATACATTTTTTACAATGAAATAATCTCAGTAAAAACTTTTTTTTCCTGTTTAAAATTCGGTTTATTCTTGATACACCGGGTGCGAAGTTATCAAGCAGGTTTCGCGACAAAAAAAAAACTGTCTGACAACTGCGTAGGGTGCCTGATAACTTCTAGGGCGTAGGCGGAATAGGGAGAAAAGATGCGAAAAAACTGCCTGATGACAGCACGAGCGGTGAATTTTGTAGGGTGCCCTATAACTGCGCTAGGTGCCTGATAACTGCGCACCAACCTGCTTGATAACTGCCCACCCGATTTATGTAATAAAACAATAAAAAATTAACAATTAAAATGACGAAGTAGGAGGCGAGATGTCACCGCCTTATTTTGGCGCATACAGAAATTGGCGAAATGAAAAAATTGTGATTTTAGGCTAAAAATTTTTAGCCGTTTTTGCCGCGCAATTTAAGCATATTATGTTTTACCTTACAACGTTCCAAAGTCCATTGTATGCTCGGACGAAGATTTGTTTACTAAAATCTGGTCTCCGCAGAAACGCCTTCAATTTCGGACTCCAGAGATTGCGTAATACAGAAGGTCTTTGAATCCATTTTGGTGCTTCGAGACCGTCCTTAAAAGTGACCANNNTTTCGGCGGAGCGGTTTTACTAAATGGCTCTAATCTCTCCAAACCAATCCAAAGAAACATTTTTCGCCAAATTAATCCTAATTGTTTTGAGTTGTTTTCTAGATCTTGCCACTCGGCGGCGTCATTGGGATAAAATAGCTCAGAATTTTCATTCGAACAACTCTTGGCAGCTTCACTGTAAATGATGCCTTTCAAGGATGTAATTGTTTCGTTCTATTTTTTAGAACAGAACGGTTGTTTTATTTTTTGATTATGATCCATTTTTGGAAGAAGGAAAACGTTCTTGTGATGAAAGGGTGCTCAGAATGGAAAATGACACGTTTTTTAATTGAACAAAAATGTAAGGCCTTGACGAGTTGAAATCGCCGTTCGTGTAGGTTAAAAAAATTAGTGACTGGAATTAATAACTGGAACATAAACAGTATAGTAAATTATTATAGTAATGAAATATTCAAATAATGCATCGCCTCAAGATAAAAAAGTACATGTTCGGTATCAAATATCAAGCAATGCAATTGGCCCAAGGTGAACACGTCCATCACCGCTGCTTGGGCCAATCAAAACCGCCAAAAACAAACAAAAAACCTCAGGGACACATTAATGCATCTTTTGGACAATAAGCTTACTATTACTCCAATGTTTACTCCAATGCTTACTATTACTCCAATGTTTTTTAAACCTACACGAACGGCGATTTCAAGTCGTCACGGCTTTATTAATTTGTTATGACGTAACAGTTACGTTTTATTTCCTCAAGAAAAATGGCTCCGAACTGCGTTCTTTGAAGATTTACATCCCTGATGCCTTTTCCATTTACTTTAACGCATTTTGTTTTCAATTCTGTCCATCCAGCCGGGCACACTTAAATAAAATTTCATATCAACTTTTTAATTCGCAAATTTTCTAACGCGAAATTTTCAACACCAAAACGTACAGGACTGTACCCCTCATGTTACACGCGGTTAACTTGCAGGTTTCGACAAAAAATGTTCAAGCATAACGTTTTAACTTTTAGGGCGAAGTTTTTGGGAACCCGTAGGTGGAAATGCGTGTAAATAAACACGCACTTAAAAAATTCACATTAATTTGCAATAATTCAAAAAAAACTGGTAAAACCAAGTTGTAGAGCTCGTCAAACTACGTCGATCTGACTATTCATAAATTGATTTGGGCCACCATGGCTCCCTAGAGAGCTGTTTGAAATCTCCAACCTACACAAAAAACAACGTCAATCGAATTTTCTCGAAAAGTTGAGGGGGGGTCACCAATACCCGTTTTGCTGGGGCCTCCATATGCCTTAAATTGACGAAAAACACAAGTTGAGTGTCTATTTACACGCACTTCTCCCTGGGAGTTAACATTTAAAAAGTACAGTTCTTACGCCTTTTTGTGACGTTTCGGTTCTCGAAAATAACGCCCGAGAAATCGTCCCGAAAAGAAGCATCCCAAAAAAGAGTAAGGACTGTATGTCCTATCTTTATAGCGATTTCTCTGCTGACTTTTCATTGTTACCCTTTTTTGATTTGAATGAATAGCGTATTTTACAACATAAGGAGGTAAAAATTTTACACTTTGAAATTTTTATTTTGATTCTTTCAAACCTGACGAAAGAGCTAAATTATTCAAAAAACATAAAATTAAACATCTAAAAAACATAATTTAATCGAATTGATCCATAATATTTGCTGTGATATTGCTACTTATGTTGGTTTTATAAAATAAACAAATAAAACTTATAAGACCATTAGATGAAATAATATTTAATGGAATATTCGAAGTACTAAATCAATACATGCTTCATCATCATCATAATTTAAATTAAATTAACATCAAAACTCATAAAAAATTGAAAGATAATGAAATATACCGTATGTGGACGCTCAGACTATGACGGTCACGTTAGAATATCGTTACAAATAATAGGAAATTTGCTCAAAGCCTCACAATCTGAGAGTCCCCATACGGTAAATTCCAGAAGAAATTGTCAAATNTACTTGTTATTCGTGTTTATAATGTGAACTAACATTTATAATTAATAATTAAATACCACAAAAAATGGGACGTTATATCATGAGAACTTTATTTGAAAAAAATGGCAAAAGGAAAGCCGCCACTTTTTTTAAATTTTAATCTTAAAAATCATATTTTTTTTTTACTTTTTCGCAGAAGTTGCATAAAATATGACGTCCTTTGATGAATGTCGAGGTTCACGCGAGGAATCTGGAAAGTAGTTTTTTTGATATTTAATCTCTTAATCGTTAAGATCAACCTGTTTTGTGGTAAAATTTCCTGGGAATGAAGTTTGCCTTAGTTTTACTATTTAAGATTGTGACAGACACTAATTACTAAAAAATCATGCTCGAAATGAAGTCAACAAAAGTACGGTATCAAAAAAATCACGTTTGTTGTGACAATAAAGGAAGGTTCACCGAATCATAATAAAGTTGGTGACGTAACGAGTTGACACTTTCGTTTCCAATTTTTTCGTCAAAAACTGTCAACTTGTTTCATCACTTTTGCCCCCTTTTTTGCCCAAAAAACTCCCAAAAACTGTCAACTTGTGACGTGTCAACTCGTTACGTCACCAACTGTAATCCACAAAAAAGCGGAGCAAACAGGCAAGATAACAGCGCAGTGCACAACCTCTAAACATTCCTAGAAATTGAGCCTAAAAATCCGCAGAAAAAATATACAACGATGACAAGATTAAAGTGCAGGGTGTGTACTTTGCCGAATTGGAATTTATATTTTTGAGTTTATTATTAGCGTGGGCGTTTGAATGAAGTACAATTAAAAACAGGCAATTGGACAGCATCAATGAGTTTTGGCGTTTCAGTGGTTTTAAATTTTATCGCTTTTGTTCGCTTTCTCGCCGTGAATTTTACAGTTCCAGCTCTCGTAGGTGATACTACAGGGCGGAGTTCGAAACTTGGCCCTTTTCAGTCTGACTCGCATTTAACTCCTAGGGGTCCTTAGTGGCATATAAATTATATGATTATGATATCAGATTATCTTAAAAAGGACATTGGTGAAACCCAGCACCAAAGATCCATTTAAAGCTTCAGAAACCACATACAAATGTGGCCAAGTCTATTTTTGGCAGATAATTTCAGATCACACCACATTTGCACTTATTTGGACACTCTCGAAAGCTCTCTGACCACCCTTGCACACTTTTTGGTCGATTTGACCACAAAAACACAAATTCACAAACGGTTCACCGGGTGACGTACGGGGTTCATTTTCTATGGGAAAAATATGAGAAAAAAAATGCGCGTGAAAAATATAAATTGCAAATAACTTTTTTTTTTGAAGTTTCCTAGGTTCATTCAAATTGAATGATTCAATTAGTTACTTCTTATTACGTAAATAATTTTTTTATTTTTATTTGCTCTGCTACTTTATAATCGATTATTCTATGTTGGTTTTCAATGTTAAGTCATTTAACAAAGCCGAACAACTCAAAAATTGCGTTTTTTCACCCGGGGCCGGACAACCGTCTGGCGGTCGTGCCTGGGGGTTTAAACTCTTAACTCCCAGGGGGAAGTGCGTGTTTTTTTACGACATGATAAAACGTTTTTATTGAAACGATTCAATAGATGTAAATAGACACGCAACGTGTTTTTTCGTNTTTTTTTTTACTTTTTCGCAGAAGTTGCATAAAATATGACGTCCTTTGATGAATGTCGAGGTTCACGCGAGGAATCTGGAAAGTAGTTTTTTTGATATTTAATCTCTTAATCGTTGCGATCAACCTGTTTTGTGGTAAATAGGACTTCTAAGAAAATTTCCTGGGAATGAAGTTTGCTTTAGTTTCATCATTTAAGAGTGGGACAGACACTAATTACTAAAAAATCATGCTCGAAATGAAGTCAACAGAAGTACGGTATCAAAAAATCACATTTGTTGTGACAATAAAGAAAGGTTCACCGAATCATAAAAATCCACAAGAAAACACAGCAAACCTGCAATATAACAGCGCAGTGCATAACTCCTGAAAATCCGCAGAATAACGGAAAAAACTACAACGATAGGTTACTCCTCCTTACTCCTTTTTGGGACGATTGCTCCTCTTTGGGACGCTTTTTCGGCCAAAATGGGGCCATTCTAATAGAAAAATGATCCTTTTTGTGACGATGCTCCTTTTTCGAACGCTATTTTCGAGACCGGAAAATGTCCGAAAAAGGAGTAAGGACTGCAGTTGTATTTTATATTTTTGAGTTTATTATTAGCGTGGGCGTTTGAATGAAGTACAATTAAAAACAGGCAATTGGACAGCATCAATGAGTTTTGGGGTTTCAGTGGTTTTAAATTTTATCGCTTTTGTTCGCTTTCTCGCCGTGAATTTTACAGTCCCAGCTCTCGTAGGTGATACTACAGGGCGGAGTTCGAAACGTGGCCCTTTTCAGTCTGACAGTCAGACTCTGACTCACATTTAACTCCCATATAATCCGTAATCCCATATAATCCGTAGGTGCAGTGTTGGAAAAGTTGGCCAACGCTAAAAATTTCCTCAACGCCCAACGCTCCCAACACGTTGGGAATAAAATTTAACCAACGCTCAACGTTCCCAACGCGTTGGTTGGGCGTTGGTCGTTGGCCAATGCACCCCAACGCCCAACGCTTCCAACACTGTGAAGGTAAAATAGCTGGGAAACTCGATTTTTTTTGTCCGCATAAATTTCCTCTTAAGAGTTAAGGGATCCGTTTTTACACGTTTTTGACGGAAAAGGCCAAGTTTCGTACTCCACTGGTCGTATGGATTTCTCCCTGATGATATTTGTATTGGATTTGTTCGATTGTCTGAAAACCACGTCTTCAAGAACCGATTTTTTCCAAAAATTCCACTAAAATAATAATACTGAATATTATCAATTTAATTATTATTATTAAAACCATATTGTTTTTCATGAATTCCGCGCAAATTTCATTGTCACTTGGAATAAGGGGCAAACTGTCGACGATTTTGTCATAAATGCCGATTGATTTTAGCCGTTCATTTTTCATGCGGATTATCGTTGACCCTAAATTAATAGTTTTATTTTAAGGGTTCCTAACTGTATTTATAGTTATTACAGCGCTCCCTCCCTTAAGTGTCGCCCATCCCTTAAATGCCGCGTTTTTTGAAGGCTTGATTGCGGCACTTACGGGAAGGAGGAATGAATCTGAGAAACTGCAGGACTAACCTTTAGACACCAAAGTGAAGGAACGATCATATTTTTGACAAAATGTAAAACAGGAGCCACTACGAAGCGTCCCAACTTGGGCACAGCATTGATATTCCTTAACCGGTTGGATCGGATCGGATTTAACCTTTGGCAGCGTTTCATTCAGCGCCATCGAAAAACTTTTACCAGATTTGAAAACTTGAGTTGGTAGTGTAAGTGCTTGGTTTGAATTATGGACAGGAGTAAAGTTAAAAAAAGTTGTTCTGCCCGGGATTCGAACTCGGTATTCGAACTCTCGAAATTTGAGATAATTTTCAAAGCTTAACTTGGGCACGAATTCAAGTGAATCATGCGATAAACTTCGACTACGCCTTTAATTACGAAAAATGTGTAGGGTGATTGCATGGTATCCTGAGCAGGGTTGTTAATTTGGGCNATCACTGTATATCAATAGACGAATATTTTTTTTTAATTATAAGAACGAGAATTGAGATAATTTTCAAAGCTTAACTTGGGCACGAATTCAAGTGAATCATGCGATAAACTTCGACTACGCCTTTAATTACGAAAAATGTGTAGGGTGATTGCATGGTATCCTGAGCAGGGTTGTTAATTTGGGCAAATTTACCTTATGACCACACCCATTACCAAATAACCACGTCCAATGCATATTTACAACCCTGATCCTGAGCAAGTACTTTTTCAGGTTGAGCTTGTTCGGTCTTTGACTGACTCGCTAAAATACTTATCGCCTGACGAGCATAGTTACACTTCAAGGAATGTCCAGTATAAAAACTTAATCGCTTAGTTTTATTTTAAATTGTAGTTTATTAATAAAAATATACATTAATATGTTAACTTACCCCCTGTGCTGTTATGTTATCATCCGTTATCTTACAGTTTTTCCCGTCAATTTCGTTATCTTGCGGATGTTTTGGCCCATTTACCATCAAAATTGCCTACGCACTGCACAGTTATTGTACAGTTATTGTACAGCTGAACCTATTAACCACTTGCGCAGTTATCTTGTCGAAGTGAAATATTTCGTCATGTTTTCGTAAATTACGAACTGAAATATTATATTTCATCATTATTTCGCCTGCAACCACTTATTTTGTAAACTTGTAATATTTCGTCATTTTCCCGCCCACGCCCTGCGCAATCATAGTGCCATACTTTTGCAAGGTAACAGCGCATGGGGTGTATAATTCATTTTTAAAACGTAAATTAATACCAAAAAATCGTAAACTCGGTTTTGTTTCGATTTTTTGACCAAACGATACTACGATATTTTTTTTATTTTTACCCGCACCTTTTGTTCATTTTTTTTTTTCGATTGAAAAGTGCCTGGAATGAGCGTTTCGAGGAAACTTGCGAAAAAATAAAACTGTTTCCTGTCTGAATTCATTTTCCATGATATCTGCAACGCCCAGGGCATGGAAGTCCTCCTTATCAATAACCATAAACTCACAGACTTCCATACAACATATGGTGGCATTTCGTTTACACAAAGTCATTAATGCCATTTCACCAAAAGAAGCCCCTCTTTCTAGAATTATCGGATCAGTTTGGGTGAATAAATCGTCGGCTTCCTCACTATGAATAACACCAACCGATCCATAACAAAGAAAATACATTGACGTACCAACGTGCCCTTTTTCGGCTTCGATAGTTTGATGAACAACAAAAAAATCAGGGGTGGCCAAATAGCGTGGCTACGTTTCGCAAAATTTGTGCAATTTTCCTGTAAATTTGGAAGTAAAAATCAAGAAGCCAGAATCAAAAAGTCTACATCAAGAAGTTACAATAACGAGGTCAAAATCCAGAGGTCAAAATTTAGAGGTCAAAATCAGAAAGTCAAAATTTAGAGGTCACAATTTAGAGGTCAAAAACCAGAGGTCACAATTTAGAGGTCAAAATTTAGAAGTCAAAATCCAGAGGTCAAAATTCAAAGGTCAAAATCCAGAGGTCAAAATTTAGAGGTCAAAATCCATAGGTCAAAATTTAGAGGTCAAAATTTAGAGGTCAAAATTTAGAGGTCAAAATCAAGAGGTCAAAAACCAGAGGTCAAAATACAAAGTTGAAAATTTAGAGGTCAATATCCAGAGGTCAAAATTTAGAGGTCAAAATTTAGAGGTCAAAATCGAGAGGTCAAAATTGATAAAAAAATAAGAAAATATTTCGTCGTTATGTCTTGGGTATTTATTTAAAAAAATAAACTGTTGAAGCCTGGCTTTCCTGAGAATAATTCGACGTCTTTCAAATCGTTCGTAACGCATTACTTGGCAAAGGGCTTTCTGTAGTTCAACGGAGAAAACCGAGAAACTGGTAAATGTTCTAAGTGCTGCACGGAGACAGTTGATATCCGCCCTTGTACGATCCAACGGATCCTAAAATTATTTTTTTTAATTTTCAAATTTCATTATTTTCTAAATGACCCTATGGGGACCAACAGCGGCCTTTAGATGTATGTTTCGAAAATATTTTTGCTCGTATAAAAAAATCCAAATGCCGTATGGACCATTTTGCTATCGTGCTTGAAACGATTTTTGATACACCGGTTGCGCCGTTATGTCGCACAAAAAAAATTACAAGAAAATGAAACATATGTTAAATGGCGCGGGTGGGAAAAAGGGAAACATAACGGCGTAAGGCTTACCGTGTATCATCTATTGTAAAAGTTATTACAGTTGGTTATTAAACGAGTTGATACCTAACGAGTTGACAAAGTCAAACGAGTTGACAGTTTTTGGGCGTTTTTTGGGCAAAAATTGGCAAAAAGGCGCAAAAGTGACCTAACGAGTTGACAGTTTTTGACGAAAAAATCGGAAACGAAAGTGTCAACTCGTTTAGTAACCAACTGTATATGGATCGTGAAAAAACGACTCTTCGATTGGTACCAGTGATTTTTTTTGTTAAAACCTTATTTCCGATACTTCGTGTTTTTTCGGACAACATTGGCGCTCGTCGAGTTTCAAAATACGCTTTATTGAAGTACAGTCGAGTACGGAGTTTTGGCCCATCTTTTCTTGTTTGAATACTCCAAGGGCGCATCTCGTGGTCATCATTTGCTTCTTCTTTTTGCATTTCGGTCAGTGAGTCATGCCGCCTAGTGGCAGACACAATCTGGTGTAATTTTTTCTTCGTATTTTTTGTGTAGCGATTTTCGGTGTTTAAACCTGAATATTTAGGTACCAGTAGGATGAGAACCGATCGTCTGATTGAAAAATTAGAAAAATACAAACTGCTCTCTAGCGGCCACACGTGACATGATATATTTTTTGGGTTTTATGTGTCATACTTACCCTGTACAGTTGGTGTGGTAGCGAGTTGACACTTTCTTTTCCAATTTTTTCGTCAAAAACTGTCAACTCGTTTCATTTTGTCACATCGTTCCGTCACTTTTGTCCATTTTTGCCCAACTTTTGACGATTTTTGCCCAAAAAACAGCGCAAAAGTGTCACTTTGTTCCGAGCTGTCAACTTGTTACGTGTCAATTCGTTACCCCACCAACTTTATTTGAAGTTCCATCCCTTACTGAGCTTACCTTCCATTAGTTCGTTGAGTTCGCGTTCTGTTTGTCTGTTCAATGCAAACACCCTAATGGTGGTTTTTCTTTTAGTTTCTATCATAATAATACAAAATATATTATGTATATTAGGGTGAGTCAGGTGATTTTCGAAGGTCATAAAATAATAATATAAATTTTCGTTCAAGGCTGAAAGATACACCATAAAAATCGGGCGTGTTTACCGTAAAAGAAAATCTCACGTACTGTAGGAGTTAGAAAATGTAGGCACGCAGTGAAGTTCAAAATCGATTTCCCTTTTTGGTACAAACTAAAAGAAAAACTACCTTATGGCTTTGGCGACGCGGTTCATGGTAATAATTCTCTTGACGAGTTGAATAAAAACGTGTTTCATTGCTTTTCTTCTATTTAGCGCCGCCTGAATCGCAGACCGAACAAATATAGGGGGTCCTGAATGGCGAGGCATTATAAATTGTATATAAAATATATTTTCAAAAGTGCTATAAATCTTGTGATATTTGTGAAAAGTTTTGTGAAAACATGTCCTTCTTCAAAACAAAGTGTATCCAGTGTTCTAGAACTTTTGTCAAATTTTCAAACCATTTTGTCCGTATTACGAAAAAATTTGTAGAAAAACATTACTCTAGGATTTCGTGACAGTGCCATATGGCACGGTTTTCATTTCTTTCGTCAATAGCTTAAAACCGATAAGAGTTATCGGACTGTTATAGGATTTATGTATTCAGTTGATATGAAAAACACGGTTATTTTAAAAAATAATTTCAGAATAACCGAAAATTGACATGTGGTTTAAAAAGTGTGGTAAAATGGCTTATTATACGCAAAACTGGCCGTATCTATTAATTCCAGTTAATATATAAAGCCCAGCTCATCAGTTGGTTTAATAAACTTATTGGAATAATCAGACACGGCTTGACTTGAACTTCAAGCAGCAGTGCCATATGGCACTGTCGGGAGCATATGGCACTTGCGGGAGCAAAATGTGTTATTTTTTATTAATATAAATAAATATATAATTACGCAGTATCTGGTTAATCTCTGCAAACCTTTCGGAACCAATTTCTTCAAATATGGAAAAAGCGTGAAGAATTCCAAACTTAATTTTTCCGCTATTGAAATTCATCAATGCGTCGGACGAGTGTTTTTTTATTGCTACATATACAAACCATTAAAAAATGCTTCTCAAAGACTCAGTTGGAGAATGTGAACTTGAACACAATGAAAAAGGTGACAAAAAATATTGTTAAAAAACATATTTGTATAATATACTAATATTAGGAATAATCCACTTTAAATTTTAGTTTCAGAAACTGCATGAACGACATTTTTTTATAGAAAAGTGAATAATAAACTCAGTCAATTTATAATACTGATAAATACTAATGTATACTGATGTATTCTGATAGACCACCTGCGCCGTTATCTGGCCGACATTCTCACCAAAAAACACTTTGTTACGTAATAATGGCCAGATAACGGCGCAGTCCTTAACTCTCAGGGGGAAGGAGTTTTTGGGAACCCGTAGGGGGAAAATGCGTGTAAATAAACACGCACTTAAAAAATTCACAATAATTCAAAAAAAACCGGTAAAGCCAAGTTGTAAAGCTCGGCAAACTACGTTGATCTGATTATTTAGAAATTAATTTGGGTCACCAAGGCCCCCTAGAGAGCTGCTTGAAATCTCCAACCTACGCAGAAAACACCGTCAATCGAATTTTCTCGAAAAGTTGAGGGGTGGGGGTCAGCAATACCCGTTTTGCCCTACGGGGCCTCCATATGCCTTAAATTGAGGAAAAAACCAGTTGCGTGTCTATTTACACGCACTTCCCCCTGGGAGGTAACATATAAAGATAGGGCTTTCTGGAAAATTATTGCTGAAATTTTCGGCCAGATAAAGGAACGAGCGGGAATTCCGGCAACATAACGGGTGGCCTGTTAATGGCGCAGGGGTGTATAAGACGACTACACAATAAATTTCGCGAAAAAACAAAGCATGCAACTAAATGCGCAAGGCGTAGGCGGAAAAGTGAATTGTTTTTGGAAAAAAACATGCCCTATATACTTATAGGTCGTTTTTTTTTAATTTTTATTGCGTTTACTACAGTATTCTAACCCTGATAATTATTGAAAATTAATTTTGGACATTTGTCAATTTTTGATTGAAATAAAATTAGGTTAAAAAAAATAATTTTCTAAATATCACTTGATGAATTGTTTTTTGATGAAAGTATCATGATCCCTGATCCCCACCGTAAATAATATTTGGCCCATAATAAAATCGATACACAAAAATGTCGAATAATTTTTTGGGGATTAAATTGACAACTTTTGAACTTTGGAACTTCTCCAAAATGCCCTCTAAAAAGTATTTAGGGAGTGGAAAGCGAGATTTAAAATTTCTTGATCATGGATTTATCCTGAATATTTTACACGGTGTTTTACACGGAAAAATTCTCAAACTCGATATTTCTTGACGCGTAAAAATGCGGTCTTGTTCAATTTATCCGCGTCTTGAGACTTTCGTTCACACGTTTGTATACCCTAAAATATATAAAAAAAATCAATTATAACTGTCATGCACATTTTGAGTAGCCTACCCGTTTTCTTTTCAAACCTTAATAAAAAGAGAAATGCTGGTGATGATTCAAACCTACCACTGTAATAATATTAAAAACTAAATTACGTACGCTCGTATCGCCCATATCTTTACAGCTTTTAGACCCTGGCTGGTGTCTCCCTATCTTGGCAATTTTCTCAACACCCATAGCATATGTGACAAAGCATATGTCTAATTTTATTAACTTTAAAAAATTAAACAGTCGTTGCTCCCCTATCTTGACAAATCGCCCATATGTTACCAAACAATCCCATGTCAAAATCTGTCAAGTCATGGGATTTTTTGGCAAGATATGTGCGATATGTCAAGATATGGGAGCACCGACTGTTCGACCACTCGGTTGGTCAAAATATAGTTTTGAGGAATGTTTCTTCACACTTTTGCATAGGCTATGAGTCATAGGCTCCCATATCTTGACTCATAGGCTATGAGTCATAGCCTATAGGTCATGAACAAGTGTCAAGATATGGGCAATATGACTGTATCAATATAAGTAAAAATTTTATCTCCGAATTCTAAAACGATTTTGAGTATCAATACTAATAATCAAAAAGGTTTGAGAATATTTGTCAACTTGTTTAAGATTAACTAGTCACTAAGTACCTCTTACGCCAAAGTATTCCGCGTAGGAGTTAAAACAAGTATTAATAAAACGCCAACAAATATTTGCTCAAAACACTTTGGTGATAAGAGATAGTAATTTTTTAAAATGGTAAACTAAAATCGCCGAAACTTTAAAAATGCATTGTACGCAGAGTCCTTACATAAAAACATGAGGATGGGTACTTTTGCCGTGCCCAGTCACTTGTGAAATAGGTTTCTTGCGGTTTCAATCTTTTTCGAGTATTCTCTCATGCCAATTGTTTAAGTAGAACTCGTCGGTTTTTTGACACTTTTACTAATTTTTAAAACACGTTGAAACATAATTGCCTCGAGTCTCCGAGTTCAAATAAAAGTTATTAGTAGAACCTATTACCACAAAATGTAAACACGAATATTTTTTACCAGAAATGATTTTATTATTCAGCATCTGTCCCAGTGTTTCAGATAAAGATTCTAGAATCTAGATGTTACCGTTGGTGTGATAACGAAGTGACAGGTAACAAACTGACAGTAACGGAACGAAGTGACAGTAATGGAACGAAGTGATAGTAATGGAACGAGGTGACAGTAATGGAACGAAGTGACAGTAATGGAACGAAGTGACAGGTAACAAAGTGACAGTAACGGAACGAAGTGACAGTAACGGGACGAAGTGACACGTAACGAAGTGACACGTAACGAAGTGACACGTAACGAAGTGACAGTAACGGAACGAAGTGACAGTAACGGAACGAAGTGACAGGTAACAAAGTGATAGTAACGGAACGAAATGACAGTAACGGAACGAAGTGACAGTAATGGAACGAAGTGTCACTTTTCGGAGTTTTTTTGGGCAAAAGTGGCGGAACGAGGTGACAGGTAACAAAGTGACAGGTAACGAAGTGACAATAACGGAACGAAGTGACAGTTTTCGGAGTTTTTTGGGCAGAATTGGCGGAACGAAGTGACAATTTTTGACACAAAACAAAAATTTGAAACAAAAGTGTCACGTTGTTACCATACCAACTGTACTAGATATATTACCAAAATTGACGTGGAATGAGTTGATACTGTGTGAGTGAGAGGTCGAACTACGCGTTTTCTGTTTTTGATTATATTAAGTTTCAAAAAACTGTATTTTTTGTTGAGAGAGTACCGATTGGGTAACTTC
Source organism: Oikopleura albicans (assembly GCA_004367875.1). Taxonomy (NCBI): domain Eukaryota; kingdom Metazoa; phylum Chordata; class Appendicularia; order Copelata; family Oikopleuridae; genus Oikopleura; species Oikopleura albicans. Next base: position 57,626 of record SCLG01000659.1, read on the forward strand.
TCGGTAAAATAAAACATGGACTCGCGTCTTCAATATAAATATAAACATACATTTTTCTTATGTTCCACCCTAAGTTAACGAAAAAATAAACAAATGACCTAAAACTAGTAAATAAGCTTTACTCTGCCAAGCCTAAATGACAGGATTAAAGTGTGAGTTCTTTTTTAAGCATGTCAAATGAAATGTTATGTGAGGTTTTGTTCCAGCCATTTGGTTCACTTAATCTGTTTGGAATTTGGGAGTTAAATTAAAAACATAGATGCATTTACACCCACAATCCATTTTCCGATTTAAAAACCGATTTAAAACAGCGCGTCTAATACTTTAATGAGGCTTTAGTTTCTTATTTATCTGATTCGCGCATTGAAATACTTCACGAAGCAATATTTTTGGATTTTTGAATGCCTCAAAATATAAAAAGGCCAACTATCGAATTTTAGAAATGTTAATTTATTGCGAAAAAATGAATTTGACCAACAAGAACTACAGCTTCATGAAAATCGGCTGAGCGTTCTAGAATAGAGCAATTTTTTCTTTTTTCTTGCAATGGGGTGCTCCTATTGGCCAATATCATTTTAAAATATGCCAACACGGTATACTACTGGTTTAGTCTCATGAAAATCGGCTGCGCGTTTCTAGTATACCGTGTCGGCATATTTTAAAATGATATTGGCCAATAGGAGCACCCCATTGCAAGAAAAAATAAGAAAATTGCTCTATTCTAGAAACGCTCAGCCGATTTTCATGAGACTAAACCGGTAGAAACGCGCGGCCGATCTTCATGAGACTAAACCAGTAGCCTTATAAAATCCAAATTTTTTTTGTCTCTGTAGTTTTGTACGGCAATGAAATAAATTGAAAGTTATAGTTTACGATTATGTCTTAACTTGTAATTTTTCCACCTATACGCCTACGCCCGACATATTTTTAATACACTACTTACTCCGTCCTGGGGCGCTCCTTTTTGGGACGATTGATCCTTTTTGAGACGCTTTGTCGGCCAAAATGGGGGCCATTCTAATAGGCAATTGATCCTTTTTGTGACGATGCTCTTTTTTCGGACGCTGTTTTCGAGAACCGAAAACGTCCCAAAAAGGAGTAAGGGCAGTAATAATAAAATTAACCGATTTCAGTGTTAATGCTGCTGACCAGCTGAATACTAAAATCTATAAAATAATCGTACTGTTCGTTTTCTAGACGACGGACGTTGCTAAAGCATGACAAACGCGGAGTTGGATTGGTCTTCCACACCGTGAGATATATTTCAAAAAGGTTTAACTTGCACCGGGACAAATTACCTAGGATTTGTACTACAAGTTAGAAAAACCGCAAGTTATAATTGAGAAAAAAACACCTTTTTAAACGCTTGGGCCGTCTCCAAAAGCATGCAGCAAAACAAAATGCGAAAAAAAAAAATGTATTTATATTTTCTTAGGTGAAATCAATATACAGAATATTTAACATCGTGTTTAACATACCGACAATGTTGCCATTTTGATTTTAGTCGAAAATTTAGAGCGTAAAAAAGTGGTTTGTATGTTTTTGCTTGAAAAAAAAGACGGTTTTGAAACGGCATAGTTTTCGCGTGTGAATCCGGAAATGCGAGAAAAAAACTAAAATTTCCACTCGTTGAAATGAATCAAAAATAAGTTTACACATACGTGCGTAATTTCAGACAGGTTTTAGGCTACAACTTTTAGCTTCGAAAAAGTTTCAGCATGATATTAATGTGAAAGTTTTAATTTTTTATCATGTCGAACCTTACCTTGTCGAACAAATGTGGTGTATCGTCCTGATTTTAAAACTCGAAAAAAAAATTTAGCGGAAATGCATATTTCTGGTTAAGTGCGGCACTTAAGAGGAGGAGGACTGTAATACAAAAATATTTTCAAAAAAGGAAATCGCCTATCGGTGATCGGCCAAGCGCGCTCAAAAAAGAGCAATGACAGGCCACATAGGCCTCAGACGCGCTGTCAAGCAACGTTACCAAAAAGTGGTAACATTATTTATTTTTTTCGCGTTTGAATATCACTCCGATAATTTATTCTTAGTTTTGCAAAAATCGTTATTAAAATTTCTCGAATATTTTTTTTTGTTATTTCGCGAAATTCGCGACATTATGCCGTTTTTTCAAATTTCGCGAAAATCTTTAATTTAAATTTTACGAAGTTTGTGCTGTCAAGTTTGCAAATATTGTTTTATTAATTTCGCGAAAATTGTTATATTAAATTTCGCGAGTATCGTTATTAAAAATTTCGCGAAAGTCTTCTGATTTTTGCTATTTTTTTTTCATCAATTTCGCGAATATACATACTGTAAATTACATACTGTAATATTATATTTGCAGTTTTAATTTTCGGAAAATTGATTTGTATCAATAGTGAATTGATACAATAGTGAATATTGAAAAGTTATTATTATCCGACAAATGATATTTCTGACCAGCAGCCGACCATTCGGTCTAGCTTTGCCACACCTCAAAACGGATTACTGATTTGAATTAAAAGACTCTGAGTCATTGACATCGGCCCCAAATAATTAATGATGGAACATGTATTGATTTCATAATTTATTTACATCAGCAGCAAACAACACGTGTAAGTATTTCAAGATCGAAATTGATATTTTTTCACGGTTATTTTTTTTAGAATCACTCATTTTCCCAGTAATAAATATTTGTTGTCCGGTAAGGCGTATGGTAAGGAAGACTCTGCATCCAAACTTTGCGCAGTATCACAAATAAATATCAATAAATCGCGGAAAACTTCTTCAATATCACTAGCATGGTGTTAAATGGTGTTAAATGGTCGCGAAACCATCTTTTGATCAACGATTCGCGACCAAATGGTGTGGTCGCGAAAGTACACATAAACGGGTTTTTTTGCGACCACAAATGGTCGCCAAAGTACCCCACTCCAATATCTATGATTACCATTATAATATCCATATACAGGCCTTACTCTTTTTGGGACGCTTTTTCAGCCAAAATGGAGTAAGGACTGTGCCGTGTAAACCCCATAAAATAGCGAATAAATAAATAAAAAATGGCGTTATAAAATCCGACTTATGGTTTTTATCATTGTAGTTTGTATAACAATTAATACAGGTCTATAACCTTAAATTTTCTTTGACCGCCAGTTTCGCGAAATTTGTACTTCGAAATATCAAACACCGTGGCCTGTTATTTGCCATGCTCTGACAAGCGTCAGGGGTTTTATAGCCAAAGAATGGAAAACATATGACATAGGGGAGTAAAATAAAAGCACCAAGTAACAACGGAACCATTTGTATTTTCTTTTTGCTAACACGAATAAAGCACTAAAGACCAAAGCTCCAAATTAGTACACCACCTACGTAAGAACGTAAGTGAGCACTAAGTAAGTTATCAATCTTAACTCTCAGGGGAAGGAGTTTTTAGGAACCCGTAGGGGGAAATGTGTGTATATATACACACACTTGAAAAAATCACAATAATTTGCAATAATTCAAAAAACTGGTGAAGCCAAGTTGTAGAGCTCGTCAAACTACGTCGATCTGACTATTCAGAATTTGATTTGGGCCACCAGGGCCCCCTAGAGAGCTGTTTGAAATCTTCAACCTACGCAAAAAATAACACCGCCAATCGAATTTTCTCGAAAAGTTGAGGGGGGGGTCACCAATACCCGTTTTGCCCTACGGGATCTCCATATGCCTTAAATCGACGAAAAAACAAGTTGTGTGTATATATACACACACTTCCCCCTGGGAGTTAAAGTACACCACATAACCCGTTATGTTTAAAAAATCCGTTATTTTAACACTTTTTGTGATTTGATAAACTTCGATTTCGAATTATTTAACCAAACGCCATACGGTATAACATAATTTATGTTAATTAACAACATTCCATTATGGTAACAGTTTTTGACGTTGATAACATAACAGGTTATGTGGTTAATATATTTTTAACTTTTCCAGCACTTCCGCTTACGCACTACTTAGCTAACTTAGCATTATTCAAGTAAGTTGACAACTTTTACCATTTCAATTTCGTCAACTTACTTAGCTAGTTGAATTATCATAAAAAGTTATAATAACATAAAATATAGCCACATACCTCGTGAAAGAACTTCGGAAAGTAACACTGTTTAAATTAGCAATAACCACTTAAAGTATCAATAACAGCCCAAACGAACACTTGTCACCGAAAGAAACACAATCTCAATAATATTTTAATTCACCCATGTGCTGAAACTAACGCTGCGTTTAACTCTCAGGGGGAAGGAGTTTTTGGGAACCCGTAGGGGGAAAATGCGTGTAAATAAACACGCACTTAAAAAAATCACAATAATTCGCAATAATTCAAAAAAACTGGTATAGCCAAGTTGTAGAGCTCGTCAAACTACGTCGATCTGACTATTCAGAAATTGATTTGGGCCACCAGGGCCCNAACACCGTCAATCGAATTTTCTCGAAAAGTTGAGGGGGGTCAACAATACCGGTTTTGCCCTACGGGGCCTCCATATGCCTTAAATCGACGAAAAAACCCATTTGCGTGTCTATTTACACGCACTTCCCCTGTGAGTTAACAAAATGTTTTTATTCAACAAAAAGGTTTAACTATAATACAGAACTAGTTGGTTTCTTAACTTCAGGTGTACTTTGATTAGAGTTAAGTGGGTAGCATAAATTTCACAGCTACTGAGCGTTTTTATGAAATTCCACTGTTTTTTTCTTTCGTATTTTCTAGATAGCTATACTCGAGTTTTTTTCTGCACTTTAAAACTCTAATATTGCCATCTATAAAAT
>SCLG01000660.1:0-23371 GCA_004367875.1 Oikopleura albicans
CATCAGAAATACGGGTATAAATTTGGTTCAAAAATCATAAATAACTTAAGATCTTAAATAACCTTGACAATAACGATACTACATGCGATGATTAAGCTATCAAAAGGGGTCGTTATCAATACGGTTTAGCGAAAAGAAGACTAGCAAAAAATATTTTGTTGACGAAATATCTATTTAACGAAAAAATTATTTCACACCTCTTAAGTTGCCAAGAAAGGTATTGACAAACGGTTTTTGACATGTAACTGAAAAGGCTTGGGGCTAAAATTTTTGAAAAATTTCAGACCGGAACCAAAACCAGAAGTACCGGTTTACCATTACCTTTTTTGGTTTTCCCGCAATGATCGTTAAAAAAAAAGTAATTCTTGAGAATCTCAAGTTGAGATCTCAAGTTGAGATGGTCTAAAAAAAAACCATAATAATAAATTTTCTATTATTTGACTAAATATTTCGTGTTACAAATTTTGAAAAGAATTGACGCTTTGTAAACCTGTAAATTTCAAAGTTTGTAGGGGCTCGACTTTCTCTAGCTTCATTTGATTGTAAATTCAATTATTAAAAAAAAAACGTACATAAAAATTGACTTCAGTCAAACGAAATTGATACCCCAATCAATAGAATGTAGAGCATGAACAAAGCGGACAAAGAGATTTGACAGTAAATGAACTCTGTCCATATCCGGTTCCTCTTGCTCGATTGTCAGGCGAAGTTCAAAAAGAAGTAATTTTGAATTTTTCTCGGTCAGACAAATCTCCAAATGCCGAGCGTTTGAACTGAAGGTCGTTTTTATTTCAGTATATACCTAAATTGCAAAAAAAAAAGACCTGAAACCCGACTAAATACCGGACCTTATAAGTTATAACCGACCCAGCACGTCTGAATCGGTATATTTTTTGGGCGAAAGGGTAAAAATTCGGGCGGATTACTCTTTCGCCAAAAAAAATAATCCACCTCTGTATTATAATTTCGGAATTCCGAAATTTTGTACAAATTTGTAATTACATTAAGGGCCCCATTCACGGAAAATTTTTCACAAAAATAAAAAAACCACAACCCGGCTTTCGATTAACCCATCCCTTCGGATGCCAGAAAAAAAATTTCAGCGAAAAAAAATTTCAAAAAAAACCGGCAGGAGCTCCTTGAGTGAGCGCGGGTCACGCGCGCACANTTTTTCCCAAAACACATACTTCAAAAAAAAATTGACTTGACCTTAGTGCTGCAAAAAAATGACTTGACCTTAGTGCAAAAAAGATGACTTGACCTTATAGCGGTCACCTTTTGTGACCTTATAACCATACCCCCCTGTAAAAAAAATATGATTTTTTTGTAAAAAAAATATGATTTTTTTGTAAAAAAAATATGATTTTTTTTTTTGAATTTTTCGTTAACCTGAATTTTTTTGAATTTTTCGTTAATATGATTTTTTTGAATTTTTAGTTAACATGATTTTTCTGAATTTTTCGTTAACATGATTTTTTTTTTTGAAAAAAAAAGTTTGTAATAAAATTTAAAATATGTTTTTTTTTTCATAATTTTACCTGAAAACGTGTTTTTAAGAATATTACGTAAAAACATGTTTTTGAGGTTTGAAAATGTTCAAACATGACTCATTCCAGCAAACAATAGATTAAAAAAATGACTTCAATTTGATGCAAAAAGTGACATACTCATAAATCGGCATGAATGAGTGACTTTATAACCGTTTTCCCTGGAGTTCGGTAATAACTGTCAAATATCAAAAATAATAAATCAAAAAACCAGACTTTAAATAAAACATTAGATGAAGCTGCGACAAATCCCGAGTGTTTGGAAATGTCTTGCAAAGTTGAGTGTTGTTGCAAACATGCATAAGGTAACAGAAGATGGCCACCAGTAAAGATTGACAGAGGAAATCCCATACTGTCCAATTTTAGCGATGAATCCGGTATTGTCTGAATTGTAACTTGTAATTTGAAAAAAAATATCTGTTAACTCCCGCAGATTAGTTTTTCGTTTTGTCGGTATTTTTATTTACTTTATTTTTTCACGATTTTTTAATCGCAAACAATCTACAGGGATGTCGGGGAAAAACCCTTTAGGTTTCTTAAACCTTTACTGAAAGTATTGCAGGGGGGTCTGGTTTTAAGGTCAAGACCCAAAAAATGTCTCGACCTTAATGTACTCCAAAAAAATGACAAGAAAAAAGTCCAAAAAGATATGATTACTATAAAAAAAAACATTACCCGTGTTTTACCCGTATCGTTCTAAACGTTCATGTCGAGTTCTAAATTAAAACCCAAAAAAAGTGAAAATGACATGATTTATCTTGAAAAAAATGACTTGACTTTAGTGCAAAAAAGATGACTTGACCTTATAACGGTCACACCTTGTGACCTTATAACCATACCCCCTGTATGAGACCTATCGTATAGAATTTTTTGAAATTTAACATAAATTTAATTATGGGTCAAAATTTTAACTCAAAATGCATCACTTTAATGAAAATTTTGTTCAAAAAGACATAACTTTTACGAAAAGTTTTCAAAAGAGGCCTTTTGGGCTTGATCTCAAACAAATGTCTAAACATAGGTATGACCTTGTAGCAGACGAAATTTGACACCTTAAAATGCCCCACATTCCCGAACACTTTCATCTATTTAGGTTAACCATAACAAATAAGGGAGCTCAAGGGAAAATAGTGCTTACTTCCGGCCGGGGATCGTCCCTAGGGGGTGTGGGTAGTTCCAGAACTAAACTTCCGAAACCGGCGACTTCATGAAGACCTGGCTCTTCTAAACCAGATGTGTCGAGTTCATCATCACTTAACTCAACCATTTCCACCTCGATCAGGTCCTTAAGTAAATGACTTCCACGACGTCCTAACTTCGTCAGGCCATCCGCTATTTGATCCAAAATTGGGGAGCGAATTTGATCTTAATATTTTTTTTTATAAATCTTGGCGACGAAAGCGACAGTAATTATATTTGATAAAAAAACGTTTACGTTTAACTTCACTTTATAACCGTCAATATGTCAAAGACGGGAAATGGTTATAAGGTCGTCTACAAAAAACGTTCATAAAGACATGATTCCTAGAAAAAAATGATCCGCAGGAAGGGGGTTTCCTCAACATAAAATACAGGAAGGGGGGTCTGGTTATAAGGTCAAGGCCAAATAAATGAGTTGACCTTAATGCACTAAAAAAAAAGTCCAAAAAGATATGATTTCTATGAAAAAAAAATATTACCCGTGTTTTCCCGTGTCGTTCTAAACGTATATGTTGCGTTCTAAATTAAAACCCAAAAATAAGTAAAAAAAGACATGATTTCTATAAAAAAAATTATTACCCGTGTTTACCCTTGTCGTTCTAAACGTATATGTCTCGGTCTAAATTTACACCCAAAAAAAGTGAAAAAAAAACATGATCTTGAAAAAAAGATGACTTGACCTTATAACGGTCACACCTTGTGACCTTATAATCCCCCTGTAATAATCATTTGAAATGATATCATAAAGTATAACAAAAAAAACCTGAATTCGATCTGGTTGAGCGGTAACTAATTCTATCGTCTTCATTGAATTCATCTTCTTTACTGTTATCCTTATCGTCGTCAAAAACGTCATTATCATTGTCGTCGGTGCCCGTGTCAAAATCGCCCGAAGCATAATACAGTCCCTGCTCTATCATACGCGGGAAAAGGGACACCAGCGTTAACACCATTTTGCCAAGTCCAGCAGCGCTCCCAAAGAAAATCGAGCGTTTTTCCAAAAGTAATAATTTAAATAATAAAAGGGTTCGGTGGCGAAAAGAAAGCACCAATTCACGAGCAGATAAATCAGCCAAGCAAAGCTCATCAGACCAACCAATCACGGCCATATTAACCTGCTCATGCAACTCGCGAAGAATCGAAACCTAGCATTCAAAAATTACACACGTTGGTTATTTATAAATCTTAAGATCAGGGCCTAAAAGAACGGATTTGACTTAGTACGGGGTCTAGTTATAAGAGCTAGACAAAAAACTGATATGAAAATTTGTGGCCTTCTTACAATAAAAACGTAAAAAGACATGATTTTAAAGATTTTTTCCCAAAAAGCATGCTACTCAAAAAAACTGACTTGACCTTAGTGCAAAAAAACTGACTTGACCTTATAACAGCACAAATGGCTGACCTTATAACCAACCCCCCTGAATTCCACAATAAAAAGCTTAAATAGGCATGATTTTTAAGATTACTTTTAAGTAATATCCTCAAAAAGACCATAAAACCTTATGGGTTAGGGTGTTCCCAACTTTTCTTAGTTATAACGGACTAATTCCCAGACCTTGTAACCAACATCCCTGTAGCATATAAGAAACTAATTTGACCTAATACCGGTCACAACTTCAAACCTTGCACTTCTCCCGTTCCAAATTTTATCAGAAAACGGAAAATTTACCTGACTGAAATCTCGTTCCTGGAAAAACGCTTCTGAAACCATTTCCAATTTTGCTTTTAAAATGCCAAACAGCGGCGCTTTTGATATGAGCACTACCGACCTGAAATGATAATTATGAAAAAATTGACAAACATGTATTTTTGAAACCTAAATTTTCTTCTAGTGGGAAATATATTGTACCTACTGTACACTTCACTACAGTATAAAGAGTTTTTGCAGATTGGTGTCTCAAATACAGGAGGTCTGGTTATAAGGTCAATCCCCAAAAAAATGACTTGACCTTAGTGCAAGAAAAAAATTCCCAAAAGATATGATTTCTTTAAACCCAAAAAAAGTGAAAAAAAACATGATTTATCTTGAAAAAAAATGACTTGACCTTAGTGCAAAAAAGATGACTTTACCTTATAACGGTCACTTCTTGTGACCTTATAACCAGACCGCCTGTAGCACTTAAAAAACCTTAAAAAGATAAGGTGTTAAAAATCATACAGTGCATTTTCATAAAAAAATTTCCTAAAAAATACGTACTTTTGAACGGTATCTCTTGTAACCTCCTCGTCCTTAACTTTGAGTTTTTTCGTTTCAATTTGCCTATAGCAGGATACGGCGAATAAACATTGGTTAGATTCTTTTGATGGTAAAAGAAATACAGAAGAGTCCTTGTCATGATGATGAGCCCCGTCAGGTAGGGCCAACGAAGGCAGACAAGTCAAGGCTAGGCTATTCAAACTGAGCTTTTTTTGTAACCCTGCCCACAAATACACTTTTTGGAACGCACTTTCCCGAAAAAAAAAACAGAAAAGGTATTGACAAATTGGGCAGCGAACTGGAAAATTTGGGGCTAAAATTCTTGAAACTCTTTCGAAAAATTCCAATACACCAAATTAAAAAAAACATTACCGCTTGAGCGGTTCTCGAGAAACCGGTATTTGCGTACTTTAACCGGTTGTTTCCGACGGAAGTCTGACATTTTTGCGTACAAAAATTGTGCCCATACCTTTACTGTTTAGTAATTTAAATTTTTTGGCCTGTTATTTTGCAAACAATCATCAACCTACTGGTAGATATGAAAAAAGTGGGCAAATCGAAAATTTTTCGAAAAAAAAACTGGTTAAGCCAAGTTGTAGAGCTCGTCAAACTACGTCGATCTGACTTTTCAAAAATTGATTTGGACCACCAGGGCACCCTAGAGAGTTGTTTGAAGTCTCCAACCTACGCAAAAGAACGACTTTTTTGAACCGATCAGCGCGTAGGTGGCACATCCAAATTAGTCCAAAATAGATGCACAATTTTCGATTTGCCCACTTCTTTCATATCTACCACTGCTCAAATCGACCTCCAAATGGACCATATAGTAATACAGTCCTTAACCATTTATCGGACGTTTTCGGTTCTCGAAAATAGCGTCCAATAAATGAGCATCGTCACAAAAGAGGTCATTTTTTTATTAGAATGGCCCCATTTTGGCCAAAAAAGCGTCCGATAAATGAGTAAGCGTCCGATAAATGAGCGTCCGATAAATGGTTAAGGACTGTATATTATGGCGGTTTTTGGAAAAGGTCAGTTTGAAAAGCCTAGTCCAGGCTGGCGGCAAAAGGGACGAATTGTGACTTTCCCCTTCGCATAAGGGAGGATAGGAATACTCAAGGATTGTACCGCGCTTGTGATGAAATCCAACTACTGCAACGTGCAATACAGTAGCACCCTTTTCAACTTCCTTTTCACATTTCTCACTTTCTTCCATTTCTAGAAATCAAAATAAAAACTTAGATAAATTTCGCTTGGGCAGTTACAGCCAAAGTAAAAACTCAGTTCATAGGTTGCATAAAAAATTAATTTCTAATAAGATTCCATTTTTTTCTCCGTACGGAAGAATTCAAAAAAAGAAAACACGATTTGGCGCTAGAGAGAATTTTCACCGTAAAAGGCTAAAAAATTCGGAATCAAGGCATGCCATATTTTAATTTCAAATTCACACTTTAACTCTACTTACCTAGCCTACGCTGCAGCATAACCCCCCTAGCGGAACTGACAATAAATAGGCAGTTCAGGGATATAATTCTCACGCAAAAACTAATTTAACGATTGACAATTTTTACTTGTTAGTTGCCACGTCTGATTCCTTATCTACACTATTGAAAAAAAATTCAACATACAAATATTTTTTATCAACCGCTAGGAGACCAATGGCCCATGGCAATGGGCCAACGAGTCGAAAATGCCCAGCAATTTCCTACCTTCTTTATTGAATTGAAATTTAGATAAACCAGTACTAAAATGTTTATATGATACTCAGCGACAGCTTTTCACTTGGTCTTCTTAATTTTTTTTTTTTTGAAAAAACTTGTAAACAAATGGTATTTTTTGGTGGGCAAAATAAGTCAACTTTTACCGAAAAAATAGATTTTTTTCGAGAAATTGGACTTCTATTGTTAACAATTTCTCCCTGTTGGTATATTTATAAATAATTGTTCATAACCAAAAGACGTAGGTTGAATGTGATTTATTATTTTTAACCTCTGATTTGCGAAATACTAACCCAATGTGGTTAAATTCAAGCCTAAAAAGGCAACTGACTATTTATAGTCATTTCGGCTAAGGAGAGTTAAGGTTCTAATTTCAGTATACACACAAGTTTCGAAAATCAGTTTGGCTGGTCGTGCGGAAAAAAAACTTGAATCTCAAATTCTAGAAAATACGAAAAAACGACGGGAATTCATGCGAACCGCTGAGTAGCTCAAACTGATTGAAATTTAGTTATTTGAAGCTATTAAAAAATCATTTCATATCTGGATATTACGCAATTAACGCTCCACTTATTTATTGAGCTTTTTCCACATGTGCCGGAATAATTGAACAGGTTCAGTGGTACTAGTGTAGTTGCTATTACAGAATCATTTTTTGACAAGTGAACTGATTTTTATGACGAAGACGGCGGAGGTGGTTTCTGAATAAAAGTAATTAAATAATAAATATACAGGGGTAATCCACTTCTTGGACACTGTTCAAAAACTAACTCGCAGGAGGATGTGTGTGCATATATGCACGACTTGGTTTTTCGTCGATTTAAGGCATAAGAAGGTCAACTTTTCGAGAAATTTCCATTGGAGGAATTTTTGCGTAGGTTGGATATTTCAAACAGCTAGAGCTCTAGGGGGCCCTGGTGGCCCAAATCAATTTCTTAATAGTCAGATCGACGTAGTTTGACGAGCTCTACAACTTGGCTTTAAAGCCAGTTTTACCAGAATTATTGCGAATTATTGTGAATTTTTAAGTGTGTGCATACGTACACACAATTTCCCCCTACGGGTTATCAAAAAGTCCTTCCCCCCTTAAGTCCGGACTATTTTATTCCAAAAAAAAATTTTTTAGTCCAATTACCTCGTTGACAAATGTGATTAAATCTGGCGGCAAAAATCCGGCTTCCCCGACGCCCCTGGTGCCAACAGTTCCCGAGGGACGACAGTGCAAGGAAGACACGGAGCAATGGGCTAAGGACATATGAAGCCAGGCCGTAGGCGGTAATTGTAACCCACGACACAGAAAATAACGAATAACATTTCCATGGCACACGATTACAGATGTTTCAACTTCTTTTTTTCATATTTGAAAATACACATTTGGTCTTCATCCAAAAAAAAGCGTAAAAAGACATGATTTCAAAAAAATTGACTTGACCTTAGTGCAAGAAAAAAATGACTTGACCTTAGTGCAAAAAAGATGACTTGTCCTTATAATGGTCACACCTTGTGACCATATAACCAGAACCCCCTGTAAATGTTTTAGATTAAAACATAATCAATTTCAAAAACGTTCCTGTACTTTTTGGTTTTGCTCGTCGGACAAATTTTCGAAATCCGGCTTCTATTGCAGCAGATTCTTTACTCTCGGTCCAAGGATGCGGGGGATAATTTTTCAACGGCGGTTCCGGAATAATTGGGCATCCTTCACGTATCAAATCTGACGACTGAAAAATTTCAGGGTAGCCGAAATGTCCCATAAATATGCTTGTTTGCTTGGGTCTTTTTTGATCGGGTCTAGACCCGAGTTTTTGCCGGGCCCGAAACCCGCGCCGAATTTTACCGGGTCAAAAACCCGAACCGGAATCAAAAAAATCGATTTTGTCGACCTGTGGCGTAGGGGCTGTAATAAATAATTCGATAGACTAACCTCAACGTCGCATTCGACTTGTAAAACTTCATTAATTAAATTGGCAGTTTCTGTTGCTCGGGTCATGGTTGAATGAATGTATTGGGTTGGCTTAATATTTCGCATTTTTAAATATTCACCGCAGCGTCGGGCCTGTTCTCGGCCCTTTTCACTCAAGACACGGTCTTTGTCTTTTTCCCCATCCATATATTGCCCGTGGCGAATCAGATAAATAAAACGCGTCTTTTTCGGACTAAAAAAAAACAATAAAAAATTTCACCCAATTTGGATGGACATTTTTTGTGAAAAGTCATGTTTGTTCCCAAATGACAAAAAAAAAAACCCAGCGAAGTTTGAGGTTTGCACCCTATATGCGAGTTGGCTTGGAGCGCCCGTTTATGGAACGGGGGGTCCCGGGTTCGATCCCAGGACTTGTTTAACTTTATTCGACTAAATGGCGTACCAAAACCTTACACAAGCGGGGCTGAAAGTACACATGGAACCCCCAATGACATATGTCAGGTGCTCTATAACTTTTTTGTTCTAACAAAATATTAAACAAATTCATCCATAATTTCAAAACCGTGATTTGATTTTATATTTCTGAAAATCACATGATTTAGTTGCCAAAAATAGCTACAAAGTTAAGATTTAGCCTATTACCTGTCCGGCTTCCTCAGGATCATTTTGGGGTATTAACCATCAAAACCGGCCCAGTGGCCTGATCCCGAAAGCGTGGACAGTTTGCACTGGTCGCCCGGACCTATTAAAACACGTCAAAGTAAAATCACAATCATATAGCACCGAGGTCTTTCCGAGAAAGCCTTTTCGAAGAAAAATTTCAAATATAGAAGTTTTTGGTAGAAATTGTTTTTCGGCGAATTTCAACAAAAAACTTTTTTTCATCCATATATGTTTTGATTCATAAGACAGACCATAAATTCATTATAGATGTGCCCGAAAGACGTTTCCCTTGAAATACCGCGGTGCCCAATCAATGAATGGCAATCATAATTAAAATATAAAATATTACGTGTATTTTTCTTTCTCTTCGTCGGTCCAGTCCGGTTGAGGGTGGCGGAAGTCCCAGTTAAAATCCCATTTTCAAATATTTATAGGACGCAACTGTAGAAACTGAACCCACAATCGGGCCTAATAATGCCCTCATCTTAATAGAAAAAAATTAGGCATTTTCGTTGCTTTATGCTCAAGAGAAACATTCTTCAGGGAATAAAAAACATGAGCGCATGAGAGTGGCGATCTAACCGGTATATATAAAAAATTGTAGGCAAACTACACACAAAGGCCTACCGGTTTTAAAAGGCCATAACCGGTCAAAGTTTTCAAATTATCTAATGTGATGTCCGCAAAAAAGAAAAGTATTACCACGCACACCCGTGTGCTTTCATATTGCACGAAACAACTACCGGTAAGATAACTGCTTTCGAAAATTTCGGTGAAACCAAGACAGGCATTGGAAGGTAATTTCGTCTTTTTAGATCCAAATTTTTGCAAAAAATTTACCCACATTATTTTCCATTTTGTTCCCAAAAAAAAAACGTCACACAAAACGAGGATCAGGAAAAACTGAGGAATAACGGGTGGCAACATAAAAGTGCAGGGTATGTACCTCATCATACCAGTGTGATTCATCGTTCTACCTCTAGATCACTTTTGCTAAGAGTTGTTTCCTATTCGTTTTTTTATTTCAATTTTAAGGTATGAAACCCGAAATCAGATATGAAGTTCATATTATGAACTATTTAGAAAAAAAGCCCTATGTGGTTAAAAACCAATGTTCCGGAAATGAGACATCTGCTACCGACGAACGTCGACGTCCGACGGCCGTCGCTCTGAACGCATCGACGTCCGCGCGACGTCCGCTACCGCCAAATTGTGAGATTTTCGGAACACTGGTTAAAAACTATAATTGAAAATCCTGGGAGGCCATTAAAAGTTTTTCTCCCCCAATAGGTTTTTTTTCTAAATAGGACTCGATAGCATAAGAATGAAAATATTGTGACGCATTTTTACAGTCGCTACAACCAGCCAGCAGAGATCTTAAATAAAAATGAGCTGTCCTGAGCTACGCTGTCGAGCTATAAGTAAGCTAGCAGATTTTTTTGGACAAGTCCATCATAGATCAACTGTTAGCACAAGTTATAGCCACGTAAAAAAATAGTCGGTTTGTTTTTGTTTTCAGAAGTTTTGGGGTACATTTTTATATCAAAAGCAATGAACAGTACGTGAAAAATGATGGTGTTAATATGTATTATATTGAAGTGTATGTGAGCAAAGTGAGGTAAATAAACGTTTTTCCGTTTTTTCTAGAATCATAGGATGAGCGGAAATTGATCTTGTCTCTGTAGTCTCATTTGGTACCATTCGGGTTCGACTTCGACATCACGGGCGTTTGCGAGGGCGCTCGAGAGTTGATTTTTTATTCTACTCTCATAATTTTTGCGATCGCGGAATCGCGGCCCATGAAATTTCCTTTTTATTCCTCTTTTTGGGGCGGTTTCTTCAAATTGGGAATATTCCCATCCCCGTTTCCATTCCTCCTCAGCATTATGAAATATGAGCTACAAAAATACGTTTGGACTTGGTTTGTGGACTTCAAAATATCGAAAAAGACGTGTACTGGTTAAAATGAAAAATATTAATCTCAAAGCGCTTAGAAAAACACGGGTATGTATGGGGTATTTGTTTTAATGTCAAGGTCTAAAAAAACTGACTTGACCTTAAATGCATTTAAAAAAACTGACTTGACCAGATACAGTCCTTAACCATTTATCGGACGTTTTCGGTTCTCGAAAATAGCGTCCGATAAATGAGCATTGTCACAAAAGAGGTCATTTTTTTATTAGAATGACCCCATTTTGGCCAAAAAAGCGTCCGATAAATGAGTAAGCGTCCGATAAATGAGCGTCCGATAAATGGTTAAGGACTGTAACAAATTTGAAAAAAAATTGTCTGGAAAAAAGTTCTGAAAAAAGCCAAAAAAGACCTTGATTTAGGTCGTTTTCAAATTAGGTGGTGACTCACCAGTGGTGACAAAATATAAAATAAATTCCCGGAAGTGTGGGACAAGCTATAACTGTATTTTTTTGTAACGGAAAGAAAAAAACGACATCTAACCGGAAATATCGGAAAATTGAAGTACAAAAATACCGGTTTCTCGAGAACCGCTCGGTAATTTTTTTTCTAATTTGGGGCATATAATCCATTGTTCATTAAGAATTTGAGCACGCAAAAATGCTCAATTTTTTTTTCTATCCGATGCAAAATAAAAAAATTAGGTTCATAGCTTGTCCCACACTCCCGGGATTTTCATTTATATTTTGTCAACACCTAATTTGAAAACAAGCTTAGGATAATGGTGAAAAAACTGACTTGACCTGACAATTATTTATATACAGTCCTTACTCATTTTTCGGACGCTCATTTTTGGCCAAAATGGGTCAGAAAAATGATACATTTTGTGACGATGCTCCATTTTCGGACGCTATTTTCGAGAATATTATATACCTCACTGTGATTAGAAGACTCGATTCCAAATGAAAAGCCTTCTTTAACATCTTCAACTTCGCCGTCTTCAATCAATAATTTTTCGATATTTTTCGTATGTTGTTCATAATTTTTCAATGTCAGGTTGTCTTTGCACAATAGACGATATTGCTTTGACGCTAATTTTACGTCGTCAAGAAATTGTTCCTGGAATTGACCTTAAAGACAAGATTAATACCATAACGCTAATCTGATGAGATTATAAAAGGAAATGAAATAAATTATAAGGTCAAGGTCTGAAAAACGAACTTGACCTTGAGTACATTTAAAAATATTATATATTATAAGGTCAAGCTTAAAAAATTGACTTGACTTTAATGCACTTTGAAAAAACTGAGTTGACCTTATAATTATTTGAAAAAAAATTTCGACAACTAAAATTTTTTTAACCATAAGCCCTCAGTGTTGGGAAAAAATCAAAAAGACATGAGCTTTATAGAAAAAAATATGTGCGAGTAAAATAAGTTGAAAATACAAACTTTGTAGAAAAAAATGTTTTGATCCCAAAAATACTATAGTACAGTTGTGGACACGAGAACGCGACACTTTTTGACGAACGGTCGTCATTTACGAGAACGCGACACTTTTTGAAAAAAAGTGAACGAAATACGCACCTCTTTCGGAAATTTCATGACAACGTGACACTTTTGGACATTTCTCTCAAAATAACTGTTGTTTTTATAAAATAAAAATTTATTTCGTATAAAATTACGATTTTGAAAGAATAAAAAAAAATAATATATTCTTTCAACTGAACGTACGAGAACGCGACAGTTTTTGGCAAGTGAAAGTGTCGCGTTCTCGTGTCCACAACTGTAGGTCTTATATAAGACCTTATACTCACATCCTGGGTAGATTTTTTTAATTTACCTGGAAACGCACACCGGTGTACTTTCTCTTTGTTTTCGAAGGCGGTTCGAATCTCTTTATTTCTAAGCAACTGATTTCGGAGCATACTAATTTTAGGGTATAAAACCACATCGGGTATTGGTTATAACTTATAAGGTAAAGGTCTAAAAAACTGACGTGGCGTCCAATGCTATTTAAAAACTGACTTGACCAAATGAATAACCCTATTGCTACATGAAGGTGGTTATAAGGTCGCAGCAAAAGGAAAATATTCTCTTTTTTTTCGAAAGACAACCATAAATCACTTTTTGCACTTCAAAATACACTATTTTGAAACAAAAAAATGGAAAGGATGATGTTTTAAGACTTCGCTTGAAGAAAACGAGAAATTTAAATGCTCTTAACTCCCACGGGGAAGTGCGTGAATATAAACACACGAGTCGTGTGACACGACCTGTTTTTTCGTCGATTTAAGGCATATGGAGGCCCCGTAGATAAAAACAAGTATTGCTGACCCCCCCCTCAACTTTTGGAGATTGACTGTTTGGAGATTCAACTGTTGGAGATTTCAAACAGCTCTCTAGGGGGCCCTGGTGGCCCAAATCAATTTCTGAATAGTCAGATCGACGTAGTTTGACGAGCTCTACAATTTGGCTTTACCATTTTTTGAATTATTGCGAATTAATGCGATTTTTTTAAGTTCGTGTTTATATACACGCATTTTCCCCCTACGGGTTCCCAAAAACTCCTTCCCCCTGAGAGTTAAAAGTGCTCTAAATACCATAAAAACTTAAAAAATAAAACCTGGTTACCGACCAAATTTTGGGCCACCCCTGTAACGTTTGTAGTACCCTAAACCTGCTATTATTAACATCATCATCTACTAAATCTTTGGCGTCAGTGATATTAGGACAATGAAGCGCAATAAAGGTCGCCGAAATATACTCGGATTTGATTGGCTTCTTCTCGTGATCCTCCTTACCGTACATATTCGGTGAAAATGAAATGCGCAAATTATACCTTCTTTTGTGATCTTGAAGAACCGTTATCCCACGCGTTTTTTTCTTTCGTTTTCTCGGAAGCACAATAACATCTTCTTTGGGCGCATTTTTCAGGTCCTCTTTTTTCCATTTTAGGAATGCGCTTTCAAAATTAGCAAGTTTCTCAAAATTGAATCGACCAGTTTCATCGAAAATATCCATTACACTAATTACACGTATAAGAGCGGTATACCATGAGGTGCTTATATTATATAATGTCCTTATATGATATAACTTATATACAGGTCTTCATCCGAAAAAACGTAAAAAGACATGAAAAGATTTTTTTCCCAAAAGCATGCTAGTCAAAAAAAAAACTGACCTTAGTGCCTGAAAAAAACTGACGTGACCTTATAACCAACCCCCTGTCACTTATAAGGTCGAGCTCTAAAAATTGACTTGACATTAAATGCATTTTTTTTAAATTGACTTGACCTTATAACCATTAAAAAAAATTGAAAACATGAGTTAGTTTTAAAAGGTGACGAAGAGGCACTTGGAACTTCCAAGTTGGAAGGTCTTAGCCTGCAAAAAAAAAGAATTAAAAAAAAATCATTTGGCTTTAGTACAAAAAACAGATTTGAGCTTATAATTTACAAAATACCAGACCTTATAGACACCTCTCTGTATTTGATTCTATATGTATATTAAACTGATACCTTTTATAATATCGCCATCTGCAATAAGCGGCAATATCATGAAACTTTTTGTCAATCTCGGATAATCGTAAAACTTCTCTTTTGACGTCTTTAATAAAATCTTCCAGTTCCTCCACATTATCGGGATATGGGGAAACCATTGCTTGGAAAGTTGCAGCAGGATACGGATCAACCTTGATAATATCAGGCTGGTTCATTAAAATTAATTCTTAAAAAGACGTACAAAACTTAATAATTGCAATTGAATTAAATTACAATTATTTATAACCGCGTAAATAATCCCCTCCCCAAAAAACATGTATGTATCAGGTGAAGTTAAGACATGTAAATAAATAGGAAATGGTGCAATAATCGGCACTACCGGATAACGGAGAAACAGGAAACCGGAGAAACATGAAAACGGAGAAAATTTTCTACAGAAAAAAAATAAATTTTTCTACAAGTCACACATATGATGCCGTTTGATGCGTAGATTACGTTCGTGAAATAAAAAAGTTGAAAAAGGAGACACGTTTTGGCGCAAGAGAGAATTTCTGAGGCCATTTTTGGCAAATTTTCTCCGTTTTCCGGTAGTGCCCAATAACCGGCTCTAAAACTACCATAACTTTAGACACTAAGAAACTCATGCACAACAGCTATAAGGGGCTAGTTATAAAGTCATGTGACTGTAGTCTTAGAATGTCTTGACTTTATAAGTTAAAAGTCTTAGAATGACTTGACCTTATAAGTAGGGTACCCGCAACTTTCGAGTATAGCAATACCGTTAATAGTATTAAAAAATCAGATTAGCCATTCGATAGCATTTTTGAAGACTTTTTGAAAAAAAAAATTTTCGAAATTTTTTTTTTTGGGTGAATTTTTTTTCGAAATTTCAAAATTTTGATTTTTCTTAAAATATGTTCATTCGAAAGAGCTCGGTTCGCTGATTCCAACGATATATAGGGTTGCTATGTTCCGAATAATGAAACATAAAAAAACGGACGTTGCAAAGTTCAAAAAGTCCAAAAATCAGCATTTTTTTCAGTTTTTTTCGAATATAAGGCCGACCATCTCGCTTATTTTTTGATATTATCTTGAAGATAATATCTTCCTTGATTAGTCCATTATAGATTGCAGCAGAAAAAAATTGAAAAAATCGTGGGCGATATTTGGAATTTCGCTGTTGAAATGTTGAACCTGGTAAACCTTAAAATCGCTTTTAAAGCGCGTAGGAGTTAAATTTCGGGGTCCTCGATATGAAGTTTTTCATCAGTAGATCAAACTCTATACGCTAGTAAGTCTAATTATTCAATTTGGACACTTTTTGAAATCACTATGATGAGTCATACTTCGAAATTCACGAAATCAACGTCAATTGCGTAGGCGGATAACGAAAAACGTCAATTTTCGGAATACCGCCCATTCTTTTTTAATTTTTTTTCTGTGGATCCGATAGCAACTGGTACAAAGATTGCTGTGAAAAAAAATGAGCGAGATGGTCGGTTCATTTTCGAGAAAATCGGNGGTGTTTTTTGGAGCCTAGGAGTTAAAATTCGGGGGTCCTCTATATGAAGTTTTTGATCAGTGGATACCCTAGTATGTCCATTTAATTGATTTGGGCACTTTTTGAAAATGGAAAGAAAAGTTCCGGGCACCCTACTTATAAGTTTTTTGGACTTCACCCGAAATTTTTTTTTATCGTAAAAACATGATTTTATAAAAAAAAAGTCAAGAAGACCTAGTTAAACTAGGCTAGTTTCATCCAAAACATTTTGTAGGCCTTTTTGGGGTTGTAGATTTTAAACTCCATACAAATATTAATTTTAATAAACTTTCCTTCTCGGTATACAATGATTGGCAAACGAATCTAAAATTTCCGCTGACAGAACATTGACTATATTTTTGAACGCGTTTTCATAATTAAAAATTAACCACTTAAACTTTGATTTAGACAAAAATATAATAGTCCCGTTTAACTAAATTTCCCATATACTATAAATACCGAATTGGAATTCAATTGGTGTCAGAAGTCCTAAAAACGGCACGCTAAAGTAATCTCGGAAAAAGAAGAAGTGAAACAAACTAACAAATCCGGCAATTTTACCCGCCATATTAACCGTATATGCTAATTACTAGGAACGGACTCAAACAGTAAATCTATCTAATTAATCTAGTTTTAATTAAAATCAAACAGTGTGTTTAATAAAGACATTGTCTGCGTATAAAAATGCTTGAAGTGCGAGAATGCCTCAAACTGGAATTAATTGGGCAGATTTCAACGCTTCGTGAACTTTGAATTTGACAATAAAGACATTGAAAAGTACGTTTTTTGTCATGTACACAGCTTGAGAGCCAATGTATAAGATAAGTAAAAAAAAATATATTATAATTTATAATATTATAAATATATATTATAAATTGTATTATAAATAAATAGAAAGATGGGCCACTAGTGCCAATCACCTGATTGATTTTTGTTGCCAGTGTTTATCTTTCATAAATTGATTCTCGATTATTTTAATGCAGAGCGACTCGTAAAGGCGTGTTATCTTTCAAACTTTATTACATTCATTGTGTTACTTGAATACCAACCTCAATATTGCAGTATTTTCAGTGAGGGTTTGAGTTACAAATTTTGTTTATGATGTCTCCGATCCCAACGTGATGACGACTAAGAAATGACTAAGAAATTGTCGGTTTCTGAACCGTTTGAAACTTCAGCCAAATAGTTGTATTCTTGCTGTTGTCAATTGAACTCTTTAAATTTCACTCTTAAACGAAAAACTCCGCAGTGTATAATTTATATAATTAGTATGTACTCACTTGTTTAGTTTGTTGAATGGATTTTACTACGTTCTTCTTTTGACTCAAAGTCTAAATATTTATATAAATTATTTCACATCAAAGTAGCTGTATTTATGTAAAGGCCTTCGCGGCCTTGAACGTTGTGTATTCTTATGGTGCTAGATAAGGAAAAAGATATATCTCTTATCTGTTTACTCATGAGGTTTAAAAATCAAAAGTTGAACTGGAACCGTGATACCATTGTCTCAAAGTGTATTAATTATAATTTACTGTAGTTTACTAGTTTATAATAACATATAAGTTTTTTAATTAATGAAATTTAATTGTTTCTGTGATTGTCATTTTGAAGTGAAACTCAGGGACCACTGCAATTCCAAGAAAATACGGTTTTCTCCGTGTAGTGGGGAGAACCGCGTTTGCTTGTTCAGAGTTTCGAAAAAGCGGTGTCTTATTAAATTATTGTTTAAATGATAAAAGCTAAGCGAAGAGGTAGCTTGTTTGCTTATAAAAAGAGTGCGCTGATTTTTGTCAGACTTGGAAGGACAACTCAGCATGAAGTTTTAGTGCATGCGAAAGAGCCGAAGAGAACATATATTCTTTTTCCTGTGTTTTTTGACGTATAAAAATAAAATCGGAATCACTTTATTAGTTTGGAGTTATTTTAAAATACAAGGAACGTAATTTCGGAAGTAAGTCGCGCATAATAACTGTCTGAAAGTTCATTAGTGTAGCGTGATTGTGTATAATTTTTTCTGAGTTCATTCTTTTATTGAATGTTGTAATGGAGTACAGACCCTATTAATGGCGATCTAGCAATGTCAATTTCTTTAGAGCCTCAGAGCCTCATGCTGGGATTTTAGCAATTACTAAACGGTCACAGAAATTGATTTGAACTTATTGGGAGATGGCTGATATTCGGTTGATTAAACCTGAACAGAGAAGTTTCATCTGAGGGTGACTAGTTGTTTATAATAATTTGTTGTTTATAATAATTTGTTGTATATAATGATTTGTTGTTTATAATGATTTGTTATTTATAATGGTTTGTTGTTTATAATGATTGGTTATAATCCGTGCGTAGCTTCTGCATGCATGTATTTATCGGCGCCTTGTGCCGGTTTATCGGCGCCTTGTGCCGGTTTATCGGCGCCTTGTGCGTGCCCAAATACAACTGAACTCGAAAGATGTATTTCGTAATTGTGCAGTATTGTAAGATATAAAACAAAGATTCTTTGCTAAACAAAGGTGATTTTGCTCAATTATCATTTTGCTCAATTGTTATTTTACTCAATTGTGATTTTGCTCAAAGGTGATTCTGCTCAATTGTTGTAATTATAGATTAGAAAGTGACTTTACATTGAATTCAAAAAAAAGTTGTTGTGCTGATATGGGTCCTATTCTAGAAATAAAAATGGTATACACTGAGTCAATAAACTTTAACGGACATAAATTAATATGGATAGAACTCATGCACAAATCAAACTAGGAAAAGAGCATCAAACTGATCTGTGCATTTTATATTAATTCATATATACTACTGATATTTACAAAAACACGCGAAACATGCCATTCATTGAATTTCAATGTACCCCAAAAATGATTAAACCCCCATTTCAAATGGGGCCATGTGATTTGTTTTATGTCCTACCAATCTCCTAAATGTCTTATCCGATCAAAATATCGTAAGACTGTTTATGACTCACAAATTATTCAGCGCTCCATAGCGCTACTTCATAATAGATAACTGGTGCGATTCTGAAAATAAATTGACTCGCTTACATCAAGTGATAAAAAAAAGTCCTAATTTATGAGACAACATCATTATGGTGGCCTCTACCTGATCTGTAAGTGTTTTTACCGAGAGGTTTATGTAATAGTTCTGAATAAAATATTTGACTCTATCCGTTAAGCTACTAATACCATAGTTATTCAGTTGCTAATATCACAACCGTCCGACCCTTGGAATATGACAACGCGTGATAACCCTAACCTAGCCACACTACACTAGACGCTTTTCTTTCATTCCTCTGACAATTTTAAGACTGTTAAATTATTAATTATCTCTATTATACTTGCCTTTATAATTGAAAAATACTGC
Source organism: Oikopleura albicans (assembly GCA_004367875.1). NCBI lineage: Eukaryota > Metazoa > Chordata > Appendicularia > Copelata > Oikopleuridae > Oikopleura > Oikopleura albicans. The sequence continues at coordinate 19,566 of SCLG01000660.1, forward strand.
TGAGTGAGCTGCTGAGCTCAATGGGCCGGGTTATAAAGATACATTCGTCCAATAGGAAGAAAGTTTAATGTATGGTTCGATCTTTCAACCAATTGAAAGTTTAAAGAACGAACCAAGCGAAGTGGTATTTAGCGTGGTTAAACCATACGTGACTTGGAACCTTTAGTATTACGTAACAGAAAAAAAGTTTGTCAGCAGAGTTCAGATAAATATATATGTATCTCTATTCTACTGACAAACTCTTTCCCTGTTACGTAATGCCAGACGTTTCATGTCATGTATGTTAAAAAATATTTCCACTCATGCTAACCGAAAAACATTTTTGTCATATTTAACTTCACAATTTAAAATCCAAAAAAAAACTGACTTGACCTTACGGCACAAATGACTGACCTTATAACCAACCGCCCCTGTATGGCGCCGGAAATGAACACTGAAAATAACGAATTATGTTAAACATTACTGAAACCCATTTATTTAGCAACAATATTCCATTTGAAATTGCCGAAATGAGATTGCAAGCGTTGTTAGCTATAATTTATAAGGTCAAACCTTCAAGCCGTCAAGGTCATAAATTTCATGAAAAACCGACTTGAAGAGAATGCACTTTAAAAAAATGACTTCTAAGAAAAAGCCCAAACGGACATGATTTATGTTGGAAAAATTGATTTTACCTTATAATGATCAAAATGACTGACCTTATAACCAACCACGCCGATAAGAGAAACAAAAATATCAAAAGGTGATAATATTGAGGTCAAAATGGTTCATGGGCCATTGAATCATGGCACAAAATCGTAACAAAATGACGCCATTACTCAAAATGATATTTCCGGCTGAAATACACAATTCCCCATGATCATGCATGACTCATCATGCAGCATGAGTAAGATGTATTCCAGAAAATTGAAATCTTGAACTATACATCAGAAGTTGATGAAACTTCATATACGGGGCAAACATGAGACGAGAAGTCCAAAAAAAAAATTACTTAAAAATTTGTTTTATGTCACGTGTTGACGCTAGAGAGCAATTTGTATTTTTGGATTACTACAGAGATTTGAAGCGACAACTCATCAACCAAATGGTTTATGGCTATTTTTGGCCATTTTGTCGGTTGTTTTCACAAAATTTCAATTTTTTAACCGGACCATCAGATCCGCCGTGTTCAATTACATATAACTAGATACTTTTATTTTTAAAATCGGCGGGTTAAATTTTCGCCAAATTTTCCCGGAATATATTCTACTCATGAAACACTGTTACAACACAAATATGAATGATGTCAATTGTAACACGATCCATACTCCCATGCATGACCCTTTTAGTTTCGGAAAACAGCGTCTCATTTTCTGTTGTTATTATTATTATGTACTAATTACTTTTTTCAAATATAAGTGTTTATTCATGACGTAGTTACGCAGTAAATAACGTTTATTTAGTTGCTAAAAGTGATTCCAAGAAAAATGTATAACATCAATAAAAAGGAAATTAGTACGTAGAAGTATGATCTCTATCAAGTACAGTACCTACTCCGTATCGGACGTTTTCGGTTCTCAAAATAGCGTCCGAAAAAGGAGCATCATCACAAAAAGTATCAGTTTTCTATTAGAATGGCCCCATTTTGGCGAAAAAACGTCCGAAAAATGAGCAATCGTCCGAAAAAGGAGTAAGGACTGTATGAGGAAAAACATTATATTTTGAGTTATAGTAACATAGGTTTTTAAATGGCCCAGTCTTATGTTTTTACGATAATTGAGTTAAATATGCAAAATTACTTCATATACACCACTTGCGCCTTTATCTTGCCAAGAAGTAATATTTGGTCATGTTTTCGTAATATTTCATGAAGTTTTTGCCAATGCAGTTATCTAGTTTGCAGAAATGCAATATTTCGTCATTGTGCCGCCTACGCTCTGCGCAGCTATTTTCTATTTTGCCATTTTTGAAAATACTTTCGCTATATAACTGCGCAGGTGGTGTAATGCTAAATATAACATACAGATTTTCAGGTCACATACGACTGGTCGACCTAGAACTAAAAACTCAAAAGGAAAAATTATTCAAATACACCGGGTGCGCAGTTATCGGGCGGGTTTGTGCTGTTATCGGGCGGTTTTTTCCATATTTTCACCGTATTCCGCTTCCGCCCTGAGCAGTTATCGGGCNGCCCGATAACTGCGCAGGGCGTAGGCGGAAAAGTGAAAAGTTTTTTGGGTAAAAACCCCGCCCGATAACAGCACGAGCGGGCAAAACCGCCCGATAACTGGACGCCCGATAACTGCGCACCCGGTGTAGTTTATTTTTCGGCAATTTTCTTTTTGAGGTCGCCATTTTTTGCACCGGCTGCAGTCTCATCTCCACCCCCGTAGAATTTTCCGTTGATGAAAACTCGCGGAACACTTCGGCCGCCAGTTTTCTTGAGCAAATAGTCTTGCATCTCGTTCATATCTAATATAATTATGTTAATAAATAAACTTTAAAATACATTCACAGTCGAAATCACAATGACATAGAGGGGTCGCCAAATAATGGTCGGTTTTGTGTTTGGAAAAACCGACCCTTATTTGAGGGGCCCTTATTTGGTGAACCCTGTATGCCAGAAATGTTTAAAAGGGCATGTTAAAATGACTTGACCTTATACCTCAGCACTAACCACCATATTTTTGATCCCAAAAAAACGTAAAAAGACATGATTTCAAAGATTTTTTCCCAAAAAACATGCTTCACCAAAAGTTGACCTTAGTGCAAGAAAAAAATGACTTGATATTAGTCCAAAAAAGATGACTTGACCTTAAAACGGTCACACCTTGTGACCTTATAACCAGATCCCCCCTATAACACTAAAAAACAAATATAAAATATATAAACCTTTTCGATTCTCAATTTCGATAACTTTGTAGGTGGCACCAATGGAGTCGAGGGCCTTTTTTGCTTTTGTACAAAATGGACAATAGGTTTTACTGAACATGACCACCTCATTTCCAGCAATCTCGCCATCAACAAAAGCTTGAACCATTTTCAAAACTATTTTACCTCTGAACTGAAACTAAAATTTTAAAAAGGGCAATTATGAACGAAAAATAAATATGTTGCACTTGGTAAATATTTGAATTTACAAATTTACCAATTAATGACTAATTCGGAGCAATGGCTAACCCGATTTGACCCTATTTATGAATGGAATAAACTGATAACCCAAAAAGTCATAATCTAGCAAAAAAGGATACATTTAGGAGTGGTTATAAGGCCAATAACTAGAATGCGGACTTTACATCTATAACGGGTTTTTAACATCAATTTCCGTCAACGTAGGTTGAAAAAAATGTATGGTTGGCTTTTACAGTAAGCGGATCATATTTCGGTCCAAATCGGACAATTTTATTGGATATCCCGACGAAGGGTGAAAATTCAAAAAGATTCAACCTACGTTGACGCAAATTGAAGTTAAAAACGCGTTAAATACTCATAAAACAGACTTAAGGGTAGTACGGTCAATTTGTTTACAAATGAACATCATTTTTGTATTTGACCGTGTTGTATGCGTGTAATTCATTTCAAGTTAACCTTAAATGTATCATGAATGACTTCAAGTACAAAAACTTTATTTCCGGCAAAAAATTCTAGAAATTTTGACCATTTCAAATTTGGAAAATATTGGGTGAAATACGGAATCATTCACATTAGTGGTCCTTGCTAAAATTTGTTTGCGTATTTCGTTCCAGTTTATTTTACTTTTATAATCATAAGAATACTTCAAAGCAAGTACACAATTAATTTGATCAAAAACTAAGACCGCATTATTT
>SCLG01000660.1:23754-35624 GCA_004367875.1 Oikopleura albicans
TTGTTCAACTTCGACATTATGGTCGATATCATAAATTCTTTTGCATTAAATAAAAGAGTAACTCAAAAATAATACACAATTTATTTCATATTTCTAGAATTACAACATAAAAGGTATTTTTCAGTCATAAAAAGGTCTGTCCAAATGTCGTGCTACCGTTCCTTTTATAGCCCGAAACTGGTTTGGTTGCTCACATGCGCCATAGTCAAGAACTGGTCATGTTGCTCAAATGCACCACCATTTATCATATTTCATTTTAGATCTCTCTGTTGCTTTCATTGAGTATTCTATTTTTCTACAAAAGTAGAACACGTTTATATTTTGTATAACTCCAGTTATACGCTGTACGGTCCCGTAGTAGTACTTTGCTGTACGGTCCAGGGTTAAGTTCAAAGTAAACTAAGTTAAGTTAAAAAACATATATTTTAACAAGTGCCTCTAAAAATGCCAATAAATTTCTACTGTTTTCTAGATCGGGATATTTCGGACGGCAATTCAACCGTTCAATCACAAAAAAATAGACACGTTTTGTCGCTAGAGAGCATTTTTACCGTCAAACGCATTTTGAAGTGAAAAATGCTCTCTAGTAGTTATTTTTAGTTTTATTCTCTTCTCTATAAAAATCGCCTCGTATACAATTAGTATAGCTTTAGTTAACTATTTCGATCATTTACAATTTGACAGATGTTATATATCTAAATTAAACTCATGGCTAACAAGATCTTTTGTCCGAAAAATATGTCTTCATTGTTCATAGATGGGGAACTTTCCAAAAAATATTAATTAACGTCGATTGTTCTGGAATATTATATTTTGTTTCTTAACAATCACATTTTCGAGTCCAATATTTACTCAGCGAGTTAAAAAGCTAGAATATTCTTTACATTTTCAGAAATTCATATTTCTGAATTGGAAATATTCCCAATTTTCAGGCAAAATTCAGGTAAAGATTACATAGAAGATTTTTTTTTTCATGTTGAATGTATTGAGGCAAAATGTTTGTTCGTGGGGTCATATAAGAGCGTTATTAATTACAGGGTCAAACGTACACGGATTAATAAATATAATAATATGGACAGATAAATTGATACAATTCTCTTGGTTTCAATAATTCCACTCTCATCAGAATGATCTAGATTTTATTCTAGAATGAAAGTAAAAAATGAAGCCTTTTCCAAGTCGTACCTGTTGATTTTCAATCCTACAAATGGATTGACCCAAGTTGGGTCACCCAACATATGAGTTAACGCGTTAAAATTTATAATTTGTTGGTCTAAGCACTCCGTATTACGAAGGTTAACACATTCGGGAGGTCTATATCTAATGACCATATACATTATTTAATTTTTTGAAGAGATAATAATAAAATGATGGAAATAATAGAAATTTGCGGGAGGGGCAGTAAATGGAACAAAAAGTAATTACACTAGAGTTACTAGACGGTATGTGGATAAGGTCAAGCCCAATAAAAACTCACTTGTCCTAATAACAATGTCGTAATCAAAATATCGTATAACTAGGGTCTGAACCCCCATGTCGGATTTTTTGATCATATTTGATATAAAAGTTCATCTATTCAGAATAGACTATTCTTAACTCCTACGGGGTCGTATAGCTAATTTTCGAGGGGCCGTTCGAACTTATAGCCACTTATAGCCACCCCCTGTAGTACGTGAAACTATGTTCTAGATATGATTACAAGTTACTTTTTGCTTCAGTTACTACCCCTTTAAATTTGCGAATGAATTGCGCAGAGGTGGCCAAAAAATTTTCACCCTATCTTACCAGAATTGATCCAAATTTTTCATTAACCGGAAAAATTCAGATTAACGGCCAAAGTAACGTTAACGCCACCCAAATCGGGTTAATTTCCAAAGTCATTGACCAAAAAGTTCGGGATAGGGTAAAATAAATTTCGGTTTTGCGCTAGAATTGATAGATCAGGATTTTTGTTTTTAAAAGAAACAGTAACTGTACATGAAAGAATGTAATCGTGGATGGTTTGCCCATTTTTTGAATTACAGTATCGGCGCACAAAGTGGACGCTTTTGTTTATAAACAATTGTATCCCTATTTTCGGACATTTTTCCGGCATATAAAAAAGAAGCTTGAAATTAGCTTTTAGGGGGCAAAATTTCTGACAAAAGCGTCCTGTTAGGGGGTGAGAAATAAAGCATTCGTAAAGGCGTTACCAAAAAGTATAGCCACCGCCTTTTCCACCGGACATAAAGTTTGCGGATTTTTGTCCCACTTGCACATTTGCCCCTTGTGCGGACGCGACCTGGGCGGCATTTGGTGCACAACCAGGTGGCGGTGGTGGGATATTTGTTTGGCCATTTTGAAAACGAGCTCCGGCATCGAAACCAGTTGGGACGATTACAGTCTGACCAGCTTGAAATTGATTTGGCGCCACTTGATATTGAACACCTTAGGACGAGATCAACGGACATAATTAGCATAACACACCAGGTGCGCAGTTATCGGGCGGGTTTCGCGACAAAAAACCTTAATCGGGCGCCCGATAACTGCTCAGGGCGGAAGCGGAATACGGTGAAAATATGGAAAAAACCGCCCGATAACAGCACAAACCCGCCCGATAACTGCGCACCCGGTGTATACCATTAAGCATAATATACCACTAAGTTACCAAAAACATTTTTCCTAGCATTTCTACCGCTCATCCTAAAAATTATAAAAAATACATGATTGACAATCATCATTGATTGTGTTCCTTATACCGATCATAAAAAATTTAATTCCAAAGTTTGATCCCTGACTTGTGCTTGATACATCTGTTGGTGTTGTGGTGGTGGAGGGGGATATGATTGATTATATGGTGGTGGTGCTTGCGGACCTGAGGGTGGGTAACCCCCTTGTGGATATTGATTGGGATATTGCATTCCGGGCTGTGGATATCCTGATTGTGGAGGGGCAGCGGAATAACCCGGCGGTGCTTGGGGATATCCAGGATGTTGTTGTTGTTGTTGTGGTGGTGGTGGTTGTTGTTGTTGTTGATACATTTGTGGATTATAACCGGGCTGAGGCGGTTTTTCTGGATAACCGGAAGTTGGGGCGGAAGCTATAGGAAATAAATAAAGACAGTAACGAGATGTTAAAATGGCAAATTATAATTATGCCATGGAAATAAAACCTAATTAAAAATAAGTCCTAAAAAAATTAAGTATAAGAAAAAAAAGTAATTCTCATTTTGTTAAATTCATTATATGTATGGCTAGGGGGAATTCGTAAATTGCCATTTAATAATTAGCAGCTTTTAAAAACATAAATTACACCACCTAACCATTTGACTTAACACGTTTTTTTCCGAAAAAAGGTGTTAATTCAAATGCAAACTGTTAAGCCACATGGGTAGTGCGAAGGCGGAAATGCTGGGAAAAAAGACAAAAAAAGGACAAAAAAAAATGTTAATTCAACTGCAAACTGTTAACTCAAATGCAAACTGTTAAGCCAAATGGTGTTAAGTCAAATGGTTAGGTGGTGTATTATTTAGTTATGGCTTTGTACCTTGAGTTGGATAAGCACTATTTTGTGTTGGATAGCCACTACTTTTTGGTGTGCCTTTCTTCGAGGTCTCGTTTCCCATTTCTAAAATATAAAAAAACTTGAAAAAAGCGAAATTTCGTTCATTTAGCATTCGACTGTTGACAGATTATCTCAAACAACTAAAACTGCGGTTTTCTTTCGTTTTTTATCTTTTTTCTTTTTTCGTTCGACGGCTTCGATAAAAAGCTTCTCGTCGGAAGCATCGTCAATTCTGGATTGGAGCAACGATAAAACCGCAAAATTAAAATCAACCACTTCTTTTATCTCCGTTAGTGCTGTTTGAGTACATTTTCGGGTTCTATTTCGAAGTCGAAATAACAAATAAACCACTGGAGTTGTTAGTTCTAGGGTCAATGACTGAAAAATGACTTGACCTAAGAGCAAAAAAATGATTTGACGTTACTGCAAATAAAATGTAAAATCAAAATTTGACACTTTTTTCTGTCAAAAGACAAACTTCGACTATATGGGGGTCAAATTACAACAAACGAGAAATTTAAACTTTCTAAAGTTCATATTTTTTGTTTGAATTCGAAATTAACTCACTGGGAAAGGAGTTTTTAGGAACCCGTAGGGGGAAAATGTGTGTATATAAACACGCACTTAAAAAATTCACAATAATTCGCAATAATTCAAAAAAACTGGTAAAGCCAAGTTAGAGCTCGTCGATCTGACTATTCATAAATTGATTTGGGCCACCAGGGCCCCCTAGAGAGCTGTTTGAAATCTCCAACCTACGCAAAAAAAATACCGTCAATGTATTTTTTTTTCGAAAAGTTGAGGGGGGTCAGCAATACTCGTTTTGAGTCAAAAGTTATGGGGACTCCATATGCCTCAAATCGACGAAAAAACAAGTCGTGTGTATATACATACACACACTTCCCCCTGGGAGTTAAGAAACATAACTGCGTAAAAAATCCACCACTTGTTTAGTCGGAGTTTTGTGTTCTACTCGGAATTCTCAATTATTTAAAATAAACGAACAAATCTCTCAAGTTTTTATTTTAAATTTTACAAATATTATACGATTCAACATTCGTTTTCTTTTGTTACGTAAAAATGAATCAGAATAAATCACTTGGTGTGAATCATCCAATTTAGTCATTAACTTTTTAAAATCATTTTTTAAAATTTTTTAGTCTAAAAGACATGATTTTATCTTTTATTTTGACAACTTCCTTTCGAGTATTTGTGCATATTTCGGCGACGATGTGAGCTGTGGGAAAAAGAGCCTTTGAATCGTGCATAACACATAAGAAACTTTTTCCACTGAATCTTTTCCTTCGATTGCGTCACAACAAACCTAAAATTGTTCATTAAATACGGCGAAATCACAAATTTGGATATTCGGAAAATAAGGGACACAAAGACGTGGTTAAAAGGTCAAGCAAATAAAGCTTCATTTACTTTGCAAGAGATCGAGATTTAATCCCGGTGATTTGTTTGCTTCTCAGAGGAGGTTAAAACTCAGGATTGTGCGAGAAATAGCAAAAATACAATTCGATTTCATCAGAAATAACATACACTCCCTGAGGGTTTATGTGAGCAGTTTTTGAGGAAAAGTTTTCCAGAGAATCCCGCCCACACATGAGGGTTTATGTGACCACTGACTCGTTTTTTTCTCTCAGATAAGTTGGGAACTTCATCGTATAATTTCAAAAAAAATTTTTTGTATCAACCGACAAGCGATAAATAACGTTTTTCTTTTTTTATACAAGTCTAGAACGAACCCGACCGTCGGTTTATGTGACCAAAAAAATTTCAGCAAAGTTTTCCGCCTACGCTTGAGGGTTTATGTGACCACTTTTCAGGTCGCGAAATGGTCACATAAACCCTCGGGGAGTGTATATGTTCTCATAAGACCTTACAGCGGACAAAATCCTTACAACCCCGTGTACCCCGTTTTCATCGTATTTGAAAATATGTTTTCATTATCTACCTTCATAAATTCTCCTAAATACTGCATGGGTAAGAGTAGTAAAGCTGATTCTAGCTCTTGCTGATGAATGTCCTTAATCGTTTTGACAATATATTCTTTGCTGGTCAGATTTAGCTGTAAAAGTACCGGATGTTGCGCGTCTTTTTCATTTTTCAACTTTTCCATATGATGAATCTCAATCGCATCAATGAGCCGCTCCGCAGCAGATGCCGCAATTTCCGGATGAACTTGAGTCGGTGATAGCCAAATTGGGAGAACTCGGGATAAGTTGAAAAGTCGGAAATTGCCAAAAAAAAGTTGGTTTTAAATGTCGCTAATCGATAAAAAAAAAACTTCGGACTTCGTAGAAAAGGTCCCGGATTGGTGGAAAATTGCGGAACTCGTAGAATCCGGAATTGTTATTTAAAAATCCAAAACTCAACGAAAAAAGTCCCAAATTTGTAGAAAATCACCGGAATTCGTAGAAACATTCCGGAATGGACAAAACAAACTTTAAAATCCGTAGAAAAAAAAGTCTAGATTGAGTATAAAAACTCGGGAATCGCTAAAAACAGTTCGGAATTGATTGAATCCGTAATCGATTTAAAAAAATAGAATTTCCGGATTCAATCAATTCCAGATTTTCCTAATTTGGCTACCACCCTTGAGTTATGGTCGCTTCGGCCTCCGGATTTTGGCCCGGAATCACGAGATCAGCATTTTGCTCCGAAGATTGAAAGGCGCTTTTTGACTCTTCTTCGCGCAGTTTTTGCTGCTCTTCCTCCAAAACCACCAGTTGGTCCTTTGCAGGTTAAATAATTTTTGAAAAACATAAGTGTTAAGATCTTCCTATTTAGCAATTGCTAATTCGATTTTCCAAAATATCATGATGGAAACGCCCTGCAGGGCACCACGGTTATTAAAAGAAACAAGCTTTCAAATACACAGGGTGCGCCGATATGTTTAACAAAAAAAAAAGATAGTGAAACAAAATGGCCCGTGTGGGAAAAGTGAAACATAATGGCGCACCCTGTGGATAACCTTTTTCATTAAATTTCAATGGGGGAATTTATCGGAAGTGCTAAACCCAAATTTTTCTCTTTCTTAAAATGATATTTTGCAAAAAAATTTTTGGCTTATTTGGTTAGTTGGACTTTGAAAAACTTGTGGTTGAAAAACTTGAGTGGTATTTAATTTTGGTATTGACGGCATTTCTCTAAAACGCATATAAACATAAGTTTTTTTAACCCGTGCCTCACAACGTTCCCATAGTCTAAGAGTCCGATCTTTGCTGACGGAGCATACGAGATCGCCTTGATGGGATACGACACCGTAATTAATTTCATCGTGGTGACCACTTAGTTTTTGAATAAGTTGATAATTATCTCCGTCCCACTGTTTTATCATTCCGTCTTTTCCCATTGAGAAGAACAAATGCGTGTCGAATACCCAACAAACCGCTACAACTATAACAGACGATTAATCAATAAAAACAAATAAATACAAGGGGGTGTTGGTTATAAGGTCAAGGTCTTAGCAACTAACTTGACCCGAAAGGATGCTTTTATAGAAAAAGTGTTAAAAAAAACCAAAAAAAAAACCAAATAACTTACAGTGGGTCTGGTAATAAGGTCAGACCCAAAAAAATAACCTTTATGCACTTAAAAAAACTGTAACGACTTTTTTAAAAAAACATGATTTATGTTGAAAAAATTCCTTGACCTAATAAGCACGAGCGGGACAAGGAGTAACATAACGGCGCACCCCGTGTAATCTGTATTCCTAATTGTTAGTGAATTTTAATAAATGTGTTACATGGGGGGTTGGTTATAAGGTCAAGGTCTAAAAAACAGACTTTTTTCCTCAATAAGACCTTAGTGCTGGGAAAAAGTTCAAAAACTTCATCCAAAAAAAAAACGTAAAAAGACATGATTTCAAAGATTTTTTCCCAAAACATATATTTCAGAAAAAAATTGACTTGAGCTTAGTGCAAAAAAGATGACTTGACCTTATAACGGTCACACATTGTGACCTTATAACCAGACCCCCTGTATCTTTTTCATGTATGATTTCTGAAACAAAAAATGGGCCAGCGAGGTGGGGGAGGTCTTGATCCAAAAAAAACGTAAAAAGACATGATTTTAAAGATTTTTTTTAACTAACCTCCTTTATCATGGGCAATAAATGACTTGTGACAATCGGCGAAATCCATTCCCCACAATTTAACGGATCGATCGGCCGAACCGGTCACTATTAAAGTGGAATCATCACTGGCCGCCAGACAATTTACCGGTAAGTGATGTCCATAAAGTGAATTCCAAAATTTTAACGTATCCCTGTAGAACACTTTTACGGTTGAGTCCATTAGTGCCACGGCGATAAATTTTTTATCGTTTGTGAATTCGACGGCGAGCACTGCTTCTTTAAGTTGCAGCGTTTTTGTGTGTTTCATTGTTAAAGTGTCCTTTTTAAAATCAAGTTTCCAAAGCTTCATCAAACCATCTGTGCTTACTGTTGCCCAATCACTAAATATGTTAAGTTAGCAGTGTTAACACTAAATATATTAACATTAAATGGTTAATTCCAAAAAGTTCAGAATTCGTAGAATCCAGAATTGGTATAAAAACTGGGGTTTTTCGGACGAAATTCGTAAAAAAAGTTACGAATTCATAGAAAAAACCCATCTAAACTAACTGTAGCTCAATCACTAAATATGTTACAGGAGGATTGGTTATAAGGTCAATGTTTACAAAACTGACTTAACCTTAAGTGGAGGTCTTCATCCAAAAAAAAGCTTAAAAAGACATGATTTTAAAGATTCTTTCCCTAAAAGCATGCTTCTAAAAAAACTGACTTCACCTTATAACAGTCTAAATGGTTGACCTTATAACCAACCCCTGTAAGTTCACAGTGTTAACATATAACGAAATATATTAACATAAAATTGAAGAGTTATTTTATAAGGTGAAGACCAAAAACATTTTTAAAGCAGGCTTGACCTTACAACCACTTAAGGGTGGTAGGGTCGATTTGTTTACAACTAAACATCATTTTTCCATTGTACCGTATTGTGTACGTATAGTTCAGTCCAGGTCATCCTTAAAGGTATCATGAATGAGTTCAACTGCAAAAAATTCATTTCCGCCAAAAAATCTAGAAATTTTGACCATTTAAAATNTTTTAAAAAACCGGAAGTGCCAAGTTCACGGTCTCACTGAAGTTCACTGCCAATAGTTATGGTCCCGGAAAAAGGGGGAAATGAATCACAAAGGCTGAATATAGGTGCTCAGCGTATTCCCAAACTTATATAATGTATGCCATGTCCACATGAAGGGTTTCTTTTTGGCAGTTTTGTTGTGAAAACGCGACCCTACCACCCTTAAGAATGGGTGTTTTTCGATTTGCACTCTAACTGGCAAAAGTTTAAAAAGACATGATTTTATTGAAAAAAAATGTGAAAAAACCTGACTGAACCTTTGTGCAACTTTTTTTGGAAATTTCGGAAAAATAAATTGACTAACTTTTTCGATTCTTTAATTTGCCATATTTCTCCTTCATGTGCCTCAATTTCTTCAATAATTTCGGCGGAGGCGATATCAATGAGGAGCAATTTACCGGTTTTAGTACCGGCCAGCACCTGCCGATCTCCCCTACAGTATGTGACGCAAACTACCGGTTCGGTTTTAACCGTCCGCACCGGTTTACAAGTGTCAACTGACCACACTTTGATTGAGTCATTACTGCCGCTGACTAGGGCACGATTATCGTGGGAAAACGCAATTGATCTCGGCTGGTCACGATGACCCGGCATGGTCAGACGGCCCAGAGAGGTCACCTCCTTATCGTGACCCTCGAGAAGCCGCAAAGAATGAACTTGAAGTTGATTGGACGAATGCTGGGCCACAACTTTGAACTCCCGCTGCCCAGATTGGATAATACTTAAACCACGCAGTTTTCCGCCTAAAAAATTTGTTATGATTTTCAGAGGAAGTGCACTTAAGGTCAACGCAAAACATATTTTAACACATGGGGAAAATTAACTTCAATTGAAGATTTCTGGTTCTTGTTTTACATCTGAAAAAAAAATTCGACCATTAAAAATTTTTTTTCACCATGACTCATGGTGTTCGGAAAAGACATGATTTTGTAGAAAAAAGTGCAAAAAGATATGCTGGCCTTATAACCAACACCTGTGCATATAATATCCGCTTCGAGAATTTTCGATTGTTTTTTTTGTTTTGGGCACGCAAAAAAAGGTGATAAAATTTCGATTATCTAGTGAAACCTGATTTTGTGGTTATATTTTTCCCGAGTCGATCTTCTATAACAAGGTCGTCTAAGGTCAGGTCTAATTTTGTTTCATCGCCACCGTCTTCCTTTAGGGCACGTTTCGCCTAAAATTGAATTTTATTACTTCAATGTTAAATAAAATCGGTAGTCCCAATAGGGGCATTTTTATTAAAAAAAGCCAATGTTTCCTATTGGATGAATTACCTTAACTCCCAGGGGGAGGTGTGTGTATATATACACACAACTTGTTTTTTCGTCGAGTTAAGGCATATGGATGCCCCGTAGGGCAAAACGGGTATTGGTGACCCTCCCTCAACTTTTCGAGAAAATTCGATTGACGGTGTTATTTTTGCGTAGGTTGAATATTTCAAACAGCTCTCTAGGGGGCCCTGGTGGCCCAAATCAATTTCTGAATAGTCAGATCGACGTAGTTTGACGAGCTCTACAAGTTGGCTTTACCAGTTTTTTTGAATTATTGCGAATTATTGTGATTTTTTCAAGTGTGTGTATATATTCACACATTTCCCCTTACGGGTTCCTAACTCCTTCCCCCTGAGAGTTAAGGTAATTTAAAAACAATTGACGGCTTTGAAAACATTTGTCACAAAACCGTCTTTAATGGGCGTAAAGACTGTATTGAGCAAACCTTTCTGTGCCGTTTTTTGACCCTCTTTTTGATTTCATCAGCATTATTAAATTGCCATATGTCAATCATGTCTCTAATTCCATGAGCCAATAGAAGGTTTTCATGACAATGAATAAAGGTCGTTTTATCGGTTCCGGTTCGATTAACGGTTCCAAAATATTTCAGACTCACTTCGCTGCCGTCGTCAAATAAACCTTCTTTTCCGGTTGAGAATGAAATTTGAAAAAAACGTAACATTGCGTCATCCGAACCACATATGAGCAAGTCATCATGACGACTCATACAATTTATTTGCGCCTAAATTTTGTTTTTCGTAAAGGGGGTTGTAAGGTAAAGGATAAAAAGACCACAGAAAATCGACCACAAATATGAATTTGAAAATAAGTATCTAACTTGCATGGGGTTGCTTATAAGGTCAAGGTCTAAAAAACTGACTTGACCTTAATGCACTTTGAAAACTGACTGGACCTTATAACCAACCTGATTTTTTTTTCCGAAAAGACAAGATTTTACAGAAAAAAAATGATTTTAAAGATATTTTCCCAAAAAGCATGCTACTCGAAAAAACTGACTTGACCTTAGTGCCTGAAAAATCTGACTTGAACGGCACAAATGGCTGACCTTATAACCAACCCACCTGTAAAACTTATTTTCAAATTTCTATTTGGGTTGTATTTTTTGTCGTCTTTTTACTGTAAGAAGGGTTGGTGTTTTCCAACTCATGTCTTTTTTGGAAAAATTATGTCTCGTTACACTTTTTTTTATACACTCCCTGAGGGTTTATCTGCCCGGGGTTTATCTGCCCAAAAAGCCCCGATGGGTGGTTTATCTGCCCAATTTTTGAGGAAAAGTTTTCCAGGATTCCCGCCCACGCATGAGGGTTTATCTGCCCACTGAGTCATTTTTTCGACATTCATCGTATAATTTCAAAATTTCTTTTTTTTGTATCAACCGACAAGTGATAAATAAAATTTTTATTTTTTTCTCATTTTGTAATTTCACTTTTAATAAGAACAAGATATACAGTTTATGTACTGAAACTTGATACAAATCTAGAACGAGCCCGACCGTCGGTTT
The DNA here is from genome assembly GCA_004367875.1 of Oikopleura albicans. Lineage (NCBI taxonomy): Eukaryota > Metazoa > Chordata > Appendicularia > Copelata > Oikopleuridae > Oikopleura > Oikopleura albicans. The sequence goes on from SCLG01000660.1 coordinate 35,250, forward strand.
ATCTGCCCAAAAAATATTTCAGTAAAGTTTTCCGCCTACGCCTGCGGGTTTATCTGCCCAAATTCGGTTTATCTGCCCACTTTTCAGGTCGTGAAATGGGCAGATAAACCCTCAAGGAGTGTACAATACTATGTCTTTTTAAACATGTGGTCTTTTGAAAACGTATGCAAGGTCTTATGGTCTATTTTCCTGGACCCCTTATAACCAACCCCTTTATATGATAAAACATGAAAACTATATCACCTTATGATGAATATTTGTAACTTGACAATGTTGCGATTCGAGTTCCCAGACTTTGACGGTTCTATCCGAACTGGCCGAAATCAAAAACGATTCTTTCTCCGAGCTCGGCCGGGACAGAAAAATAAGCGCGTT
>SCLG01000660.1:36198-60016 GCA_004367875.1 Oikopleura albicans
TAAGCCCTCATGGAGTGTACAATACTATGTCTTTTTAAACATGTGGTCTTTTGAAAACGTATGCAAGGTCTTTATGGTCTATTTTCCTGGACCCCTTATAACCAACCCCTTTATATGATAAAACATGAAAACTATATCACCTTATGATGAATATTTGTAACTTGACAATGTTGCGATTCGAGCTCCCAGACTTTGACGGTTCTGTCCGAACTGGCCGAAATCAAAAACGATTCTTTCTCCGAGCTCGGCCGGGACAGAAAAATAAGCGCGTTAACTTTCTCCTTATGTCCCTTTAATCGATACAGTCCCGATTCTTCGACCGCGTCCCAAACTATAATATCGGTGTCGAGTGACCCTGAGGCCATTCGCGTGCCGGTTGCGTTCCACGTGATGACCTGGATTGACCTCTTGTGGCCATGTAAAAGAACAGTGCGCTCCTCGTTATCTACGTTAAACAGTCCAATTGACCCGTCCTAACAATGATTCAATTTTTGTTTTTATAACTTGACCAGTTGATTTCGTATAACGGCAAATACGGAAAAAATTGGGCAATAATATACGAGATGAAAATTGTAGACATGATTTTATCAGACATTCCTATAGTATGACTTATACTTTATGAGTCATAATGTCATACTGTATGACGCCCTATCTAATTATCTTAACAAACTTCAATTATCCTAACACTTTTTGAGCAAAACAGTTGTTAAGATAACTGTATACAGCTGTATGACTCATACACCACCTAACCATATATCAAATATTTTGCTCAAAAAGTGTTAAGATAATTGAAGTTTGTTAAGTTACTTGTAAAATGCAATTTGATCCAAAAAGTGTTAAGATAACACACCTTTGTTAAGATAACTGGTTAGGGGTGTATATAAAGTTGTGATTTTCAATGACTTCTTTGCCTCATTATATTTTCCTAATTCGCCATTCTCCCGAACAACCCGTATTTTTGAACCAATCCCTGATAACCAACAGCCAGGTCATGTGTCCCCACACCGGGCCGCGCGGCAATAAATGTGACGGGTGAATTTTCCCCGCGTAACAACGCCACCCGCTCGCCCGTTACAATATTCCAGACGAGCACATTTTCAACGCACGCTGTTGCGACCACGCGGGGCGTTATTGAGGCCGGAGGACAGCGGCCCGAAGTCACCAGTCCAAAAACACCAACAGGCTCATACTTTAAGTATTGGCTTGTTAGGCCCATCTGAATTTTTCAGTTTCTTAGCGAGACAAAAATAAGAATGTGTGGTTAACCAGACCTAACCGGTTGGTACTATAGTACCACGACATGAAATATGAAATCGGAACGAGGGAACAACTGGCGGGAGACAAGAAAAAAATATTTAACACAATTGTGTTATGTTTTTAATCTTATTAGCGCCCATGCGCCGTTATCTTTCAACTTTTGCATAACAATACACTAGATAACGGAACGAACGGGGAAATCTGTAAGATAACAAGGTACTCATTAAACTGACCCGAAACATATCGCACGATAAGGGGCCAATAGACAAATTTTCAAAATAACGGGTACCAACATAACAGAGCATGGGGTGTATACATATTTCCTCAACGAATACTTTATTCGATAAAAAAAACGCGAAAAGTAAAATTATCAAAAAAATCTATTTTTTCTCGATAAAATTTGAAACTTCCCTTCTTGTGCCAGGGAACCAAAAAATCCCTGTTTCGATTTCAAATCCAGTTTTTTAAACAACAACTAAAACGTTTGTGTGTATTATTTTTCTCTGTTTGGTTTTATAGAACTAGTTTCAAAATCTCTCTCGGATATACTATTTTCGACAGCATGTTGATATTTGAGTCTTTCGTTGAGCATGACCGGTATTTTTACCGGTTTCGGTTCCGCCGGCGTATGAACTTCAAAATCAACAGATAGGAACTCGTCTTCTAAGTCACGTGGCACAATATTCCAGCCCTTAATTAGTATTTTTTTTTAATTTTTATCTTTTTTTTAATTTTGGAACTTTTTTTTGATTTGTCATGATCAAAGGATCTTTTCTGTATTTGTATTTTTTACAAAATTTTAATTTTTTTATTGAAAATTAGTTTTTTTTTAATTCGATTTTTAGGGAACTTCTAAAGAAATTAAAATTAACATTTGTATTTTTTTTTGAAATTAGATTTTTTCGAAAATTTGAATATTACGAAAACTTTTCGAAAGATTTCAATTTTCGATAAACACATGGTCCTTAAAGTTACATACCGTATAATTGTGATTTACAAATTCTCTTTCAAGTCCATCAGTGACGCCGTAATGAAAAACCAGGCCATAAGCGTACCCAAAATTACCCCTGTGGTTTTGCTTTGTCACATCGTCCGTATCAGGAGTGCACCAATCGTACCACGCCCTCGTTATTAGCTAAAAATGCGACAGGTTCAATTTAGGACACTTTTTCAATATGAATATATTCCGGAAATGATATCCACTTATTATGGACGCTCCCATTACGGCCGTTTTACCCTCTTTGAACCACTCGTTCAAGAATCAAAAAACGGCCCAAATCGGAGTAAGGACTGTATGCTGTGACTGTTTTCGAAAAAAACATTTAGTGCTTACCCACAAAGTATCGGGTACTTTTTTGGCGATTGAGCCATCTTTTTCGGTTAAAATTCCATTTAGCCTTTCATAATTTAAACTTCCATAAGTGGTTTCGTACGTGTTATACACTAGACGCCCTACGCCATAATTTGGCAAATTTTTCGTCATTTCAAAAAGTCGACATTCATTTTCGTCGCGTTCTTTGGTGACCGAGTGATAAGTGGCCCACATGTCCGCTTTGCGGGGTGAATTACACCGGTCCGTGAATTGCCCCATTTGCCGGTAAAATGCGCCGCCGTCATAAGCATGCTCCGAGTTCCACATATAATGCATTTCCTGTTGGGTTGACATAAATTCGGCTCATTTCAAAGACATGTGGAAAAATTCGGCATGTCGAAAAATAGGAAATCGCCACCGTGGTTTTTCTCAGAAAAGTTTTTTATAAAAAAAGTTTTTCAGGAAAGTCTGTGATCTCCTTCACAGGCACGAGAAATCACATGCAAAACCTTTTTTTTTCTCAAAATACGCTAATTGGTCAAATTCCCCAAAAAACGTTTTCTCCGAAAGGCGGCGGTACTTAAAAAACCAACACCGGCTTTTTATCATATATGACTGATGTTACTCCAGAGTATGAAGTCAGCGGCGGAAAAAACTAACGTGACCTTATAACTACCGAAAAACATTTTAAACCTGTCTTTACCAACAAAAATTCAAAGCAGTATAATTGTACTCAAAGTTTCAGCCCCAAATCCCCACTTAATTTTCTCGAGTAACAAATCGTTGACCTTATAATTTATGAAGTTTCTAGATAATGTCCCCCTTTCCTGTTGGCGCCACATTAACCGCTCGACCCATGGCGCTGTGTTCCACACGCGGGCATGCTTGTGGATCAGCGCCAGGCGGGAGTTCATTCTAAAAAATATTCGATTTGAAAAAAAAATGTTTGAAAAGTACTGGAATCGAACATGCAACCATCCGTCCCAACATAAAAAAAAGAAAGATTTTGACTCGAAGATTAATTGCAGTTTTTTATCTAATTCCCGGATAAATCCATTTCTGCTTCATCCCAAAGGCCGTAAATACGATTTTTATCTTTCAGAAAATAATTATGGGTTAAAAGATATGGACATAAAATACAGAAAACGAATTGAACCAAAATGGAAAAGGCAGCTTGAGGATAGTCACCGTTAAGGACCGCTTGAAAAAGTTGAAAACAGAAAAAATAGAAAACGAATTTTCGTGATCTCCTCTCATTGGTCCGAAACATTAACAGCGCAGTCGAAACCAGAATTGTTGCTGCAGATGATGTCTATCAAAGAGCTTTTTATAAAATCAATGCCAAAAAAGTGGCTATAAGGTCAAAAAAAAAAACTGGTTTTACGTTACATACATTTTCAATAACTGACTTGACTTTATAAATTTAAGTCCATAAAAAATAACAGTGGTGTTGGTTATAAGGTCAATCCCTAAAAAATTGACTTGACTGTCAATAAATTAAAAGACAAAAACTGAGTAGGCCTTAGAACCATCCAAAAAAGACATGAATTCTGAAGAACTGATTTGACCTTAGTACAAAAATTGTGTTGATCTTTTATCGGTAAAGATGTCAGACCTTACAACCAAACCCTTAAAACTTTTCTTTAAAAAGGTTGTTTTCGCAAATAAGTCGAAAATAAATGTAAGTTTCCCCCAAAAAAATCTGCCGACAATTTTTGAGATTTATGAAATTTTGAGCTCTAATCTGAAGCCGCGATGAGAGAATGATTGCGCCGAAGAGGGCGCTATTGAGACTAACGGCTGTATATGTGCCCAAATCATAATCGTAAAAGAAGAGTCGCGCAATCATCGACGCCACTGCCAGGTTTAGAATTGTGTTTGAACTGATTGAAGAAGTTAAATCGGCATAAATTGGGCTCAAAATAATAATCATCGAAGGCAGAAAAAGACACGTTAAAAGCACTTCCGGAAGAGACATTTCAGAATTTCGAAAATCGCTTATTAGTATCAAAAGAATGCTTCGAAAAGGTTGAAAACATATTTAACTCTCGACCGCGCAGTATAGATACATATGTCCACCGTGGNTTGTAAACAAATCGAGCAGACCACCCTTAAAAGGTCAGAACCGAAAATGTGCTTAATGTGCCTTAAAAAACTGACTTGACCTTATAAACATTTGAAAAAAGAGTTTCCCCAAAAAAAATGTAAAAAGACATGATTTCTATATAAAAAATGGCCCCACTCCATATTCTTCAACTAAAAAAGTCGAAAAAGACATAATTTATGTTCAAAAAAAACACAACTGATCAATATAAGTTAAAAATCTAGAAATTTTGATCATTTAAAATTTTATAAATACTCGCCGTTTTACATGAACTTCCGCCATCTTTTCTCCCGCCTTTTCTAGATCGCGATAATCGAGTTTTTGACGTGCGGAAAAAAACTCGAGTTTGACTATCTAGAAAATACTAAAAAAAAACGGCGGAAATTTATGTGAAACGCTGAGTATTCGGCCAAATGGGAGATCCAAATTGGATCCATATAGAGACCTTATAACCAGGCCTCCGTAAAACGATGACATTCAAATAATGTTTCCGAAATCATGATACAAAAAGCAACCTTGACCTGGGCCACAGTACAAAATTATTCAAAATGATACTTTGCGCAGTATAACTGTCATGCATCATATGGGACCAAAGTGCCCAGAATAAAAACGTCTTGGTTAGTTCGACGCTAATGTTGCATAAGACCCGATCAACATCTTCTCCGCTGTAGTTATAAGACTTCTCGCTTTTTATTTTTTCAATCCAACTGTCTGTAATGTTTTCTTCATATTTTTCCTACATAATTGGGTTGTACAAAAGTCATACCCGTCCTTAACTTAGCAAATTCAATTATCCTAACATAATGTTTAAAAAACCGTTAGAGCCCTTTTGGCGTTAAGATAAATGGTTTGGTGGTGTAGATAACAGTTTTCAGTCTTTTTTTTGAGCGGTCAATTTAAGGACCGGTCACCGGATTTTTGTAATTTGCTATTATTTTTGTAAACAACTCCTGTGTCCGGTCCTTAAGAACATTGACTTGATTTTGATATATTTTTAAATTACAGCCCTTACTTCCAACACGGACAATTGTTATTGTCGAAAATAGCGTCCGTATTGGGGTTAAGTGTCATAAAGTGTCCATTTTCGACTTTTTTTTTGACAAAAAACGTCCGTATTGGAAGCAATCGTCCGTATTGAATGCGTCCGTATTGAGAGTAGGGACTGTATTTATTTTTCTATCCCTTATTACGCCAATTCTCCAACTTTGAAACACCATTTGAGAAAAAATGCTTAACTTTGCCCTCATATGCGTTGTAAGTCTTCCACATGGAATGCGCGCCCTTTGGGAGTTAAAAATTCAAAATACAACCTATTCCTGAAACCATAAAAGACACGTGGTCTTCGGACTTTTAATTTCTTTCCTCTTTTTCATTTTTCATATTTTCTCTATTTTTTTTATGTTTTTTTTGTATATTTTCTCACGGATCAAATAACTTTGGTGACTCCGATCGGGTCTCGACCAATGAGAATTGCCATACGAATTGATTTTGCAAAATTGAATTTTCTGGGTGAAAAAAGATAAAATAAACAATTTGGGGCACAAAATCCCGATTTTATTTTTTGTATTTCAGAGATGGACGTTTTTGACAATTTCCCGTTGATGACGTCCTTTCAGAGGTATACGGATAAACATCGGGATAATATTCCCGCACTTTTGCCACGGATTTGCATTTTTGCAGAAAAAAATAAGTATTTAACCCCCAAACACAAAGTTTAGAAGTTTGTACACCACCTGCTCAGTTATCTTACGAGCAGTTATTTTGCCGAAATTTAATATTTTGTACTACAGTCCCAAATCTCATAAGGTACGCCGATATAACGGACGTTTGTCCCATGACGGACGCTTTTTCGAGAAATGAAAACGTTCATTATAGTATATAACTTATAGGATTAGGGATTTACATTAGGACTGTATTTCGTTATATTTTGCCACGCAGTTATCTTGCACCTAATTATTTTGAAGAACTGTACAGTCCTTAAAATCATTACGGACGATTTCTTCCAATACGGACGCTTTTTTTGTGAAAAAAATGTCCCCAAAACAGTCGAAAAGATTAGACATTTTCAATTCACCCCAATACGGACGCTATTTTCGAGAATCAAAAGCGTCCGTATTGGAAGTAAGGAATGTAATATTTCGTCATTTTTGTAGGCCTAAGGTTAACTCAAAATCAAATCCGATTTACCGGTTTCAATGTGGTATTGTGGTTCGTTTTGTGCGGCGTTAATGTGGCGTTATGCTCTTCCAGATATCATCAAACATCGTTTAGCAGTTAAAAAGCGTCTCGAACCGCGGTTACTTTGGATGACTCATTTTTGGATGTTAGAAGCCGGTTTTGGCATTATGGCTTGTCGAAGCGTCAATTATACGGCCGAAGAGCTACGGGGAAAAGTTAGGGATCGAAAACCAAAACAGTTGGCGTAATTTTCTGGACAGATTTTTGTGGGAAAATTTGCATAGAAAATACAAAATTCGATAATTGTTTTCGGAGCCCGTCAATTCGAATGGTATTTTTACGCGATTTTGAAGTTATTTAAATTTGTACAGTTTTGGTCTCCAAGTTGTACCGGTTAGTAGGAATAAAAATGCGATTACCGCCAAAATTGTATTTTTGGTTCTCCTATGCCACCCCTATGTACAGTCCTTACCAGGGCTCGGCAACAGCCAGCTGGCTGGGCAGTTCGACAGGACAGCTCATGTTTTTTCCTGGCCTCGAGAGGCCAGCACAGGACAGCTCAATATTATTTTTCGGCTCGACAGGCCAGCTCAGCACAGTTCATTTCTATTTATCAGTTCGTTTTTATTTTCGAGCCCGAGAGGCCAGCACAGGACAGCTCGTTTTNTACAAAAACAACACGTATTTCGCAATACTTTCGAGTTACGTAATGCCTATTTGTTTTTTTTTTTGTACAGTTATCTTTCATTTTGTACAAAAAAAACAGGTATTGCGCAATATGCGCACGTTACGTAATGCCTATTTGCAGTTATCTTTCATCGCCTACGCAATTTCAACCATACGCCAACACAATGTACACTTATCTTTCAATTCTCTGCCTATTTTCAGTTATCTTTCGTCATTTTCGCGATGGTTTGCGAAAGATAACTGTACAACTGGTGTATAGCATATAACTTATAGGATAAGGGATTTACATTAGGACTGTATTTCGTCATATTTTGCCACGCAGTTAACTTGCACCTAATTATTTCGAAGAAATGTACAGTCCTTAATCTCATTACGGACGATTTCTTCCAATACGGACGCTTTTTGTGAAAAAATGTCTCCAAAACGGTCAAAAATAGACATTTTCAATTCACCCCAATACGGACGCTATTTTAGAGAACCAAAAGCGCCCGTATTGGAAGTAAGGAATGTAATATTTCGTCATTTTTTATGCTTTTATGCATTTTTTATGCTTTAAGTCTAATTATCTAATAGACAAAAACAAATCCCATTTACCGGTTTCAATGTGGTATTGTGGTTCGTTTTGTGCGGCATTAATGTGGCGTTATGCTCTTCCAGATATCATCAAACATCGTTTAGCAGTTAAAAAGCGTCTCGAACCGCGGTTACTTTGGATGACTCATTTTTGGATGTTAGAAGCCGGTTTTGGCATTATGGCTTGTCGAAGCGTCAATTATACGGCCGAAGAGCTACGAGGAAAAGTTAGGGATCGAAAAAATTTTAACGTTAACCGTTGACGAAAAATACTGAATCAAAGTGCCGATTGGCCAGATCTGGCCAACATGGCGCATGACAGTTAAAGATTGCACGAGAAACATTTTCTCCCAAAAACTGCTGCTGGAAAACTTTTCGATCTCTTATAAAAGTAACCTCGACTAGTGCTATCATCACAATGCGTGCATTTTCAATGTTACGAGATTTAAGCTCAAATTCTTTGTTTCTCACGGTGGCTATACCCTGGGAAGTCGAAATTTTACCAAAATGGATTTTTATCTCTAGCGCTTTATCAACCCTTATTTTGGGTAGATTGTTTACCTTTATTGTACTTATCTTGTTTTTATACACTGTCCGGTCGATGATACGAAATACGCGGGCATACCAGGTAAATGTTATATTATTTTGTCGGAAATTATAACCGGATTTTTTATAATAATAAAATAAGGACCCAGTTTAAAAATTTGACTTACCTCATTAGTAATGAGTCATTACTTACTTGTGTAGTACTCCTCCCTCATGATAAGGGCCACTTTTGTCTCCTGAAAAAGTGGCCCTTATTATGGGGTGGCCCTTATTATGAGAAACTAGATTTTTTTTCAGACAGTCTGGAAAGTAATTCACTCAATTTTTCATGTATTTTTCTTACCTTTTATAATTTGTTAATAACGTTTTGAAACGTAATTATGATTCGTGTTCAAAAAGACCCAAAAAGAAAAAAATAGAAAAAATGTAGCATGAATACCGATTATTACCCAAAGTTTGTTTTATTGTCTGACGCGCGATTTTGTCCGCACATGTCTCNGAGACATGTGCGGACAAAATCGCGCGTCAGACAATAAAACAAACTTTGGGTAATAATCGGTAATAGACAAAAACTAAAAACTCTCATAATAAGGGCCACCCTTCACACCGCATTTTGGCCCCTGTTATGAGTAAAAAAATATTTTCAATGATCATGGCCCCTATTATGAGAGATAAATGCACATTTATTGGCCAAAAGTGGCTATTTTGGCCCTTATTATGAGGAAAAAAACTTTTTCGTCAAAAAAGTGGCCCTTATCATGAGAAAGTTGCCCTTATTATGAGAAAACGGGCCAAGCTGGCCCTTGTCGTGGGGACCTTATCTTGAGGGGGGAGTGTATGACTTTTTTTTGGCCAAAATTACGCGGAATGTTACATTAGTATGGCTCAACTAGCAACACATTTACTGAATCGTTTTCCAGAAACCGGGGTTTTGTACTTTAACCGGTTATTTCCGGTTTAATATCGGACTGTTTTCCCCTTAGTAAAAGCACCAACATTTGTTAGTACTGTATATTCGGAATACAGTCCTTACTCATTTATCGGACGTTTTCGGTTCTCTCCCATTTTGGCCGAAAAAGCGTCCGAAAAATGAGCAATCGTCCGATAAATGAGTAAGGACTGTATTATATTCCGCATTATTTTTATTTTTGGATGGTGCTAAAAACACGACCCAAGTCATGAATTTTTTTGTAAGTATTTTTTCAGGGTCAAGAAGGCTTGGATGTGCACTATCGTGGATTTTGTATTGGTGCAATTCTGTACCTATGCGCCTTTATTTTCAACGACGCGCAATTGTGCGTTGGTTTCTGTTTGATAGTTTGGTGTACTGTTAAACTATTTGTACACTCCTTTTGGCAACTAGACGACTACTACTGGGATAAACATAAAATTCATGATCATCCCTTTCAAAATCGAATTCTACTCAAAATTAATGGGAAAAATCCAGATCAAAAACAGAAATAATTTCCAAAATACACTCTGCTACGACACTGCTTTACCTCGCACTGCTAATTTTACTTTGCCTACCTGTACTTTAATTTGTAATTGATTAATAATTTGTAATAAATAATTTCCAACATCAATGGGCGCGGTGGTTTGAAAAAGTACCGGTTGATTGTTGGAGACACCCACTAATGGGACACTACCGGAAAACGGAGAAACAGGAAAACGGACAAAATTTGCCAAAAATGGCCTATAAAAAGCTCTCTAGCGCCAAAACGTGTCTACTTTTTCGACTTTTTTTTATTTCCCCAACGTAATCTACGCATCAAACTGCATCATATGTGTGAGTTTTAGAAAAAACTTTTTTTTTTCTGTAGAAAATTTTCTCCGTTTTCCGGTAGTGCCACTGATGGGTACTTCCAAGAACATTTTCTTTTTTTTTATAAAAATTGAAGTTTTTCTTCCAAAAATCAGCCGGCGCCGTCTCAGATCACCGCAGTTGAGTTTTTACTAAATTTATAGAAAAATATCTTTTATTATAAAGTAAAAAAAATATTTACAAAACATTGTACAGTATATTAAGAATCTTTTTGGGGTACCGGGAATTCGACACGCATGGCTTTATAAAGCTGTTCTATTCGTTTTCGAAGTTCTGAGTCGATTTTTTCACTTTCAAGAAGACGCTCTTTTAGATCTTTGTTGAGAAGCTAAATATATTTTATAAAACCGTCAAGTTTCACAACTCGTCCATTTTTTGAAAACTAATACAGTCCTTACTCATTTATCGGACGTTTTCGGTTCTCGAAAATAGCGCCCAAAAAAGGAGCATCGTCACGAAAATGACCATTTTTCTATTATACAATGTCCCCATTTTGGCCGAAAAAGCGTCCGATAAATGAGTAAGGACTGTACAACTGGAATAAGGGATGCTCCCATTAGAGCCGCTTTATCATTAGGGTACTTTACTCGGATGAGCTGTTACCCGGAGCACTCGAATACAAAGCCAGTATAGCTTTACACCACTTGCTCAGTTATCTTATTATCAGTTATATTTGCCGAAATGTTAATACGCTCATTGCTCTCAAGCCGAACGCTTTCCTCTCATACGAACTCTTTTTGTGAACAAAAAAAAATGTCCCCAAAACAGTGGGAAAATGGACAATTTATGACAATTCACTCCAACACGGACGTCGTTTTCGAGAAACAAAAACGTCCGTATTCTAAGTAAAGACTGTATTTCATGTTTTCGTAATATTTCATCAGTTATCTGACACATGTATCTTCCATACGCCCTGCGCAGTTATATTGCCTTTTTTAAATACTTTCGTACAAAGATGCACACTCGGATTCCGGCCCGAGTTTTACCCGCGGGTTGGACAACTTTTTTGAGCTCGGGTAAAAAGTTACCCGAGTTTTACCCGCGGGTTGGAATAGGGTCGGGTCGGGTAACCGTTTAGAAAACTCGGGTAATTTTAGGGTAAGAAGAAAATTTTCCGAAATGTGCATCTCTGCGTTCGTATGACAACTGCAGCTGGTGTAAAAAGTGGAAAACACTCAAGGACCCAAAAAAAATAATAATAAATCTCAAACTTTACTTACTGATAAGCATTTTTCTTTGTTCATTTTGGCATAAAATAATGATTTATTATATAAACCAATAAGCGCTTGTTCAACCGAAATCGGCGTTTTTGATTCTAACTTTTTGGCTTTGCTGTAAGCTTTTGCGGCATTTTCATTTTGGCCTAAAAGCTCCAGTACAAGTGCAAATGTCGAAAAAATGAAACTACTTCGATGAAGTGATAAAACCGTATTCAACGCGTTCAACGACGCCACCAGTTGACCATTTCGTAAATAAATTAACGCCAAGTTGAGCCATGATTTCTGAAAAACATTAAAGTCAATATACAATCCTTACTCCCATTACGGCTGTTTTCGATTCTCGAAAAAAGCGGTCGTGATGGAATAAACGGCCGTAGTGGGAGTAAGGACTATCAATTAAAATTATCGGGAACATTAAAAAAAATCATGAACGTGGCATTTCTAAAATCTCAAATACCAAAGTTTCAAAAATGTTTGGAAAAAGGAATTCTGTCTAACATATTTCAAAAAAAATTCAGAAAGCTATTTTTTGAAAATGTTTGAAAAGTCAGATATAGACATTTTTTAAAACGGCCGTAATGGGAGTAAGGACTGTATTCGAAAAAATTTTAATAAAAATGCAGTAAAAAACTTTTGGTACACGGGAAAGAAATTCAACTAAAAATTCTTTGTAAGCGAATGTAACGTACAGTCCTTACTCCCATTACGGTCGTTTTCGGTTCTCGAAAAAAGCGGCCGTAATGGGATAAGCGCCCCTAATAAAATAAATTTACGAGAATATATGAGGAAACCTTTGTGGTAAAATATTTATGAAGGATATTTGTTTGACGAACATGGACATATTTGAGCCCGAAATTTCTCATTTTTTTTCATGTTTTTCGTAATCATTTTTTTATTCAAAGAAAAAATAAAGTACAGTCCTTGATTCCATAAGGGGCGCTTCCATAACGGCCGTTTATCCCATAACGGCCGCTTTTTTCCTCTAAAACGGCCATTTACCCAATAACGGCAGCTTTTTTCGAGAACCGAAAACGGCCGTTATGGAATTAAGGACTGTATTCAAATGAAATAATATAAATAAGTTTCTCACCCAAGTTAGCGGATCGAGATAAACGGAACGTCTAAAGCACGATATCGTTGCAAGTTTCTTCCCTTTTTGAAAACATAAAACTCCGAGATTGTTCCACAGCATTGCCGACGAGGGGTTAAAATGATAAAACTTCCTATAATGAGAAACGGCCAGATCAGAGTTAGATTGTTGTAATATCCCACCGAGAACCAAAGAACCAACCGAGTCTGACTCGCAGGAAAGTTTCAAGCAGGCTAAAAGAAAAATCATAACCGGAGCTAAAACACATACAGTCCTCACTTCTACAAGGGACGTTTAACCTAAAAAGGACGTTAAACGCGATTTCAGTTCCCGAAAATAGCGTATTTCAAGAGCTAATCGTCCGTCAAGGGATTGGCACCCCTCATGGGGTTAATTTGGAAAAGTTACGCGTCCGTATGTTGGCATCCATTATGGGCGTAAGGATTATACAGTGCAGTCTGTACATGTGACAAACACATAATGTTACGAAATATTTGTATTTGAAAACTTTACTTTTCGCAAGTGTACTGTACAGTCCTTACTCCCATAATAGCCGTTACCATGATATCATGTGATATGACTCATATCAGTCATATGAGTCATATGACCCTTTTTTGTAAAATTTTGTCATCACTCAGAAAAACAAAAAAAACAGATCGTAATCACTAACCAATGGCTGTGGCGCTGTCAGTATCTTTTAGTTGATTATTCGAATCTATGATCAAATCTGCCAAAAGTTGACCAAGTTTGAGATTTAATTTTGGGGAATCGGGGAAAACGTCAAGGCCCCTGCGCAACTGGTCGATAGCCTCTCCCCGGTTTCCATCCTGGAGTGCGATTTCGGCCAATTCATACAAGGAATCGGCGTTTGCTTCGGTTTCGACGGAGGTTTTGAACTCCCGAAGTGCCTGCTCTTGTCGCCCGGCTTCTTTGTAATTTTGACCCATGTAATAGTGGTGCTTCCAATCAGCTAAAAAATATTCAGTCAGATGTCTCGAAATTTGCATTTTAGATCTCTCAAAAATGTGCACATCTAGAGAGACATAATATATTTACTGTCCCTACCTTAAAATCGTTACGATTTGTGATTTGAAAAATCGTAACGATTTTGAGTCATGACGTCATTTCGTAACAATTTTGAGTCATTGGCTCTTTTACCCTTCAAATTAGTGTTTCTTTTTTATTATTTAGTCAAAATGCTCACTTTTAGAATAATATATAATCGTAACGAATCGTTACTAACGATTATATCCAGATTCGCAAAAAAATCTTATCGATTTTTAGTCATGACGACATTTCGTAAGGATTTTGAGCGTAACGATTTTGAGGTAGGGAATGTATATTTGTAATCGCTTTATGAAGATAAAAACTGAACATTTACAGAGAGATTTTTGAAAAAAATGTTCGAAAAAAAATGGTCTGAAAAAGGTGCATATTTAGAAATTTCGGAAATATGCACATAAACAGATTTCGTAAAAGTGGACATTTAAAATTTTCGTGAAAAGAGCACATCTGGAGACCACTGACTGTAGTGGGCTTGCTAAACCGTAAGGGAAATAAAGTATGAAAAAACCTTTGGAGTGGTCTCGAACTTTTTGGGATTGTTGAAGTGCTTCAGTAGCCGACTTATAACGTCCGAGCAAATGAAGTGATCTGGACGCCGCCTGAAGTGTCTCAATTCGATTATTTGCATTTCCGTTTTGTTTTAAAATATTTCGAAAATCCGTCAACGATTCCGAAATTTTGCCATTGTGACGTTTGATAACACCAGCTGTGAACTCACAATACACTGACTTTTGGGGAACACGCTCAGATAAATCGAAAAAGCCCTTTGAATCTCCGCGAATTAACTAAAAAAGTATTAGAGTGAAAACTTACAGATTATAACGAAATATGTGCACTGCCTAGTAGAGTGCCTACCTAAGTGCCTACCTAAGTATCTCAACTCTCAGGGCGAAGGAGTGAATTGATAACCCATAGGGGGAAATGTGAGCAAAATTTAGAATAATTCGCAATAATTCTGGTAAAACTGGTAATTTAAGCTTTAAGCTCGTCAAACTACGTCGATCGAACTATTCAGAAATTGATTTGGGCCACCAGGGTCCCCTAGAGAGCTGTTTGAAATATCCAACCTACGTAAAAAATACCGTCAATGTAATTTTCTCGAAAAGTTAAGGGGGGTGTCTGCATAATGCAATTTGCAGACTCTGCAATACTCGTTTTGACCTACGGGCCCCGTAGTAGGGGGCCTACATAGGGAGTGGGGTACTTTCGCGACCATTTATGGTCGCGAAAAAAACTCGTTAATGAGTACTTTCGCGACCACACCATTTAGTCGCGAATCGTTGTTCAAAAGATGGTTTCGCGACCACATCCTTAAGCGACGAAAAACAAGGCGTGTGCAGACATTTCCCCCTGGGAGTTAACAGAATTCAAGTAATTCAAATGCTTCAACAATGGGAATATGAACTGTACATCAAAAAACTAGTTTTTTAGTTTAAAAACTAGTTTTTTAGTTTAAACTTAGTTAACCAACAAATTCGAGACCCGAAAGTAAAATCACCTGTTGATGGTAGAGCCAATTATAGCTGTCCGCGTCAAACATCTTTTCCCTTAACTTCTTGCTTGACAAAAATCTCAATTTTCATAAAAAAATTCCGATTAGAAGATACAGGACACAATTGGAAAGAAACCGTTTCTTTTTGTTTTGATTATTAATAATACACCGATGTCAGGTAACCGTCAAATCATTGCACAGAAATTTGATCACGTGCTATTTGTAGAAAACATTTCTTTCGCATCTATTGTTGACAAAATGAACCCGTTAATATTCATAAACAGCCAAAACATAACATTTACAGTCTTTATAAGGCCATAATAAGGCCCCCTTACTCCCAATAGGACTGCTCCAAATTGGGTACGATTTATCCGAATAAACCGGTCTAGACCCTTTTTGCGGAAAATATTGCGTTTTAAAACGTACACAAATGGTCACGTGACGTGACTCACGTCGGGAAACTTTACCCAAATAGGGACGCTATAGCCTATAGCGCGATATTTTCGAAAATCAACGTCTACATTGGGGAAAAAGGACTGTATATCTGATTTTCGAAAACTTGAATTTCATGTTATTTTCGCCGATAATTACCCACAGGGTCACATAACAAGACTCTTGTTTACCTGTGTTTATGGCAGTAAGCTTACGTAAGGACTATTTTATAACCCTCTGCGCCGTTATCTGGCCAGATTTCCCGCTCGTACCTATCTGGCCGGAATTTTGAGCAATAATTTTCCAGAAAACCCTACGTTTATATGTCAAGAACTGCGCCATTATCTGGACATTTTTACATAGCAAAATGTTTTTTCGGCAAAAAGGTCGGTCAGATAACGGCGCAAGTGGTGTACATTGTAAGATAAATTATATAAAGAAAACTAAAACAAGTTTATTTTTACTATGCTGGGAATTCAGGTGTTAAATAACTAAACTTATTTCGTAAAATGTTCATAAATTCATATTATGAAAAAGTAAAAAAACGTTATTTGAAAAAATGATTCTAAAAGTAGTACGTGAATTTCGAATAAATATATTTTTATTCAGTGTATGGTTGTGTGGGGACACGTGACCTGTGCTCTGCGCTTTCCACCAATCAGCGCCCCGAATTCAGAGAATATTGATGAAAGTATAATGTTGTGGAATATTATTACAAAAGAATTTTCGTTATTTTTTTCGTTGTTTCCGAGAGATTTTTCCGAGAGATTTTCATGAAGATGGAAAGAGAATTTTATGCGTTTTGCTGTCATAATTTAAATTATAAAAAAATCATGTATTTTTGTGTGGTTTTTGATCTTTAAAAAACTTCACGTAGTCAAAAATTTATTTCTTTAGTTGAAATTTTTTTTTCCAGAGAAAGAATTATTCGGAAAATTTTAAACAATTTTCGTTAAAAGTTTATTTTGTTAAGGAATGAGACCTATAAAGGACGGTTTACTATTTTTGACCCAAATCCATTTGATTTTTTTTAGAAATTTTTCGAAAAAAATGTGTTTTTTTTAATTTGAACGTTGTGTCCTTCTATGTGATCACTTTTTCACGAAAACTTTTGAAATTTCCGTATAGATGTCCTTGATTGTACTTGATACTTTGAAGTTCAAAGTTTGAACCCTTTTTTTCAATATTTTTAATATGTCAAATATTATATTGAAATTCCCATTTGTGATGTTTAGGAGTTAACTTTTGATCACCAAAGTCATGGATCTACCGGATTACTTTGTGGGTAAACAGGGCCAAATTTAGAATTGTACGGTATCAAGAACATGTGAATTTTTAGAGAATTACAAAGAGCTTGGTTATAAGGTCTAACCGTTTTTTTACGAAATTTCTCTAATCGTATCGTATCAAACGTACAACTTTTTGTGTGTTTTGTTAAAAAAATCAATAAAAGGTTTAACCTTTGAACACATATATAAAACAGTTCCCTGAACACATCGGACGGAGGTTTCTCCGTCCCATCTACCGTTGTGTTCTTACCTACGTAATTTTTAACCATGAGCAATTTGATGGTCCTGAATCGAATGAGCATACTCTCGAAAGCTCTCCGACCACCGTTGGACACTTTTTGGTCGATTTGACCACAAAACCACAAATTCACAAATGGTTAACCGGATGACGTACGGGGTTCATTTTTTGCAGGCTAGTGGGCCGTTAACTACTAAAAACTTTTGGAAAAATATGNTGACCCTTTTTTGTAGAATTTGGTCATCACTCGGAAAAACAAAAAAAAACAAATCCTAATAACTAACCAATGGCTGTGGCGCTGTCAGTATCTTTTAGTTGATTATTCGAATCGATGATCAAATCTGCCAAAAGTTGACCAAGTTTGAGATTTAATTTGGGGGAATCGGGGAAAACGTCAAGGCCCCGGCGCAACTGGTCGATAGCCTCTCCCCGGTTTCCATCCTGGAGTGCGATTTCGGCCAATTCATACAAAGAATCGGCGTTTGCTTCGGTTTCGACGGAGGTTTTGAACTCCCTAAGTGCCTGCTCTTGGCGCCCGGCTTCTTTGTAATTTTGACCCATGTAATAGTGGTGCTTCCAATCAGCTAAAAAATATTCAGTCACGTGACTCGAAATGTGCATTTTCCATGTCCTAAAAACGTGCACATCTAGAGAGACATTATGCAATTTGCTCGCCATACTCAATATAAAAGTATTCATAAAAAATCACCAAAAATAGGATTTATAATAGGATCAAAAATTAACAGAGATTTTTGAAAAAAGGTCCGAAAAAACCTTCGAAAAAAATGGTGTGAAAAAGGTGCACATTTAGAAATTTTCGGAAATATGCACATACACAGATTTCGTAAAAGTGCACCTTTAATTTTTTTGTAAAAAAACAAATCTAGAGACCACAGTGGTCAGTCTGACTGTACTGGGCACTACCGGAAAACGGAGAACCAGGAAAACGGAGAAAATTTTCTACAGAAAAAAATAAAAAAGGTGAAAAGGAGACACGTTTTGGCGCTAGAGAGCATTTTAGAGGCAAGTTTTGACAAATTTTCTCCGTTTTCCGGTAGTGCCCTGTACTGGGTTTGCTAAACCGTTAGGGAAATATTAAAAAACCTTTGGAGTGGTCTCGAACTTTTTGGGATTGTTGAAGTGCTTCAGTAGCGGACTTATAACGTCCGAGCAAATGAAGTGATCTGGACGCCGCCTGAAGTGTCTCAATTCGATTATTTGCATTTCCGTTTTGTTTTAGAATATTTCGAAAATCGGTTAAGGATTCCGAAATTTTGCCATTGTGACGTTTGATAACACCAGCTGTGAACTCACAATACACTGACTTCTGGGGAACACGCTCAGATAAATCGAAAAAGCCCTTTGAATCTCCGCGAATTAACTAAAAAAAGTGTTAGAGTGGAAACGTACAGTTTATAACGAAATATGTACACCACCTACCTAAGTAACTTAACAAAATTCAAGTGACCGCGCAGTCGACTAACTGACCAACTTTCTATATGAAATAATTCTGGGTGAAAGAAAAATACAAACAATCTGGTTTTTAATACAGGGTTTTAAAACACCAATATAAATCATAAGGCGAAATTTGGAGATCTAAAAAATATGTGGTCAAAAATTATGCACGATTAAGAAAACGATGTGGACAAATGTGTCCACACTGCGCGATCTAGGGTTACCAATCTGCTCGCGTCAATTTTTCAGCCTACGCCCTACCTAATTAGGCCTAACTAACTTGACACTTTTTTTACTAATGTTTTGGTAAGTTAACTAAGTAGTTGGAGTATCCAAATTTAATTATTCCCAAAGTTTGGACCCAATGGTCCAAAAATCCTACTTTAGCAAAATCTATAAATTTAGAGTCCTTTATACAATTTTGGAAATCAAATGCTTCTACAAATTATAGACTACAATGTAAAATATGGACTGTACATAAAAAATAGTAAACTTAAACAAAAATTGGGGACCCGAAAGTAAAATCACCTGTTGATGGTAGAGCCAATTATACCTGTCCGCGTCAAACATCTTTTCCCTTAACTTCTTGGTTGACAAAAATCTCAATTTTCATAAAAATTTTCCGATTAGAAGATACAGGACACAATTGGAAAGAAACCGTTTCTTTTTGTTTTGATTATTAATAATACACCGATGTCAGGTAACCGTCAAATCATTGCACAGGAATTTGATCACGTGCTATTTGTAGAAACCATTTCTTTCGCATCTATTGTTGACAAAATGAACCCGTTAATATTCATAAACAGCTAAAACATAACATTTACAGTCTTTATAAGGCCTTAACTCCAAAGGGACACGGGTGGGCATATAACATGTAGGGGTCACATTGTGCATATATGCACAGAATCTCCTAATGGGTTTTTTTAACCGGCATAAGTAATGGGGTAAAAATAAATTAGGGGGTATTCGAGCATAAGGAATCCAATGGTGACCATAATAATTTTACCAGACCTCTCCATAAATCTACAGGAAGATTTCAACAGAGTCCCTGTGAGAAATTTTCAAAAAAAATTTTTTATTTTTTTTTATCGCAAAATTTTTGTCTTGAAAATTGGTTCGATACGTCTATCAGCGATTTTTGATACGAGCCCGATTCTGCGAGATAGTTGCTGCTAAAGGTCGTTTTGTGCAGATCTGCACAATGTGACCCCTGGGAGTTAATAAGGCCGCCTTACTCCCAATAGGCCCGCTCCAATTTAGGACGATTTATCCGAATAGACCCTTTTTGTGGAAAATATTCCGTTTTATAAAACGTTGTGAAAAGTACACAAATGGTCACGTCGGGAAATTTTACCCAAATAGGGACGCTATAGAGCGATATTTTCGAAAATCAACGTCTACATTGGGGAAATCTGACTGTATAGCTGGTTTTCGCAAACTTAAATTTCATGTTCCTTTGACCGATAATTACCCACAGGGTCTTGTAACAAGACTCTTATTTACCTGTGTTTATGGCTGTAAGTTTACGTAAGGACTATCCTATAACCCTCTGCGCCGTTATCTGGCCAGAATTCCCGCGCGTTCCTTTATCTGGCCAGAATTTTCCAGAAAACGCTACCTTTATATGTTAAGAACTGCGCCGTTATCTGGCCATTTTTACGTAACAAAATGTTTGTCGGCGAAAAGTTCGGTCAGATAACGGCGCAGGTGGCCACCGGTAGTAAGATAAATTATTTAAAGGAAACTAAATCAAGTTAATTTTTACTGTGCTGGGAACTCGGGTTAAATAACTAAACTTATTTCGTAAAACGTTCATAAACTCATATTATGAAAAAGTAAAAAACATTATTTGAGATAATGATTCTAAAAGTAGTACGTGAACTTCGAATAAATATATTTTTTTATTTAGTGTATGGTTGTGGGGGGGGGACACGTGACCTGTGCTCTGCGCTTTCCACCAATCAGCGCCCCGAATTCAGAGAATATTGATGAAAGTATAATGTTGTGGAATATTATTACAAAAGAAATTTCGTTATTTTTTTCATGAGAGATTTTTCTGAGAGATTTTCATGAAGATGGAAAGAGAATTTTATGCGTTTTGCTGTCATAATTAAAATTATAAAAAATCATGTATTTTTGTATCGTTTTTGGTCCTTAAAAAACTTCACGTAGTCAAAACTAAAAATTTATTTCTTTAGTCGAAATTTTTTTCCAAAGAAAGCAGTATTTGGAAAATTTTAAACAATTTTCGTTAAAACTAAATTTTATAATGGAGGTCTAATATTAAGGGAAGGTTTACTATTTTTGACCAAAGTCCATTTTTGTCCGTTTGATTCTTTAGAATTTTTTCGAAAAAATGCGTTTTTTAATTTGAATCTTTTTTCTCTTTATGTGATCGTTTTTTCACGAAAACTTCGAAAATTCCTTATAAATGATCTTGATACTTTGAAGTTCAAAGTTTGAACGTTTTTTTTTATCTACAGTCAGGGGTCTCTCGATGTGCACTCTCTCGATGTGCATGTCTCTCTCGATGTGCACTTTTTCACGAAAATTTGTAAATACCTCTCGATGTGCACCTTTTTTCAGACCATTTTTTTGCAAAAAAACCTCTCGATGTGCACCTTTTCCGGGTTGATGTTTTAAAAAAATCCTTGTCGATGTTCTTTTTTTGTATTTTTTTGCGCACAAAAAGTTTCCAAGAGTACATATTTAATATTTTTTGGCCAAAAAGATCTATTAAAAGCGTAGTTTTGGTAATAAAAACCGTATTTTAAAACAAATTTCGATTACAATTTTTTCGTTAAAATCGGTGACTACAGGGGGGTTGGTTATAAGGTCAGCTATTTGTGCCGTTATAAGGTCAAGTCAGTTTTTTGCACTAAGGTCAAGTCAGTTTTTTTTTCAAGGTAAATCATGTCCTTTTTCACTTTTTTTTTGGGTGATTTGTTATGTTTAGGAGTTAACTTTTGTTCACCAAAGTGATCTGTCATATTACTTTGTGGGTTAGGTAAACAGGGGCCAAATTTAGAATTGTACGACATCAAGAACATGTCAAATTTTAGAGAATTACAAAGAGCTTGATTATAGGGTCTAACCGTACTTTGGAAACATTTCTCTAATCGTTTCGTATCAAACGAACAACTTTTTGTGAGTTTTGTTAAAAAATCAATATTATTGATAAAGGTTTTGAAAAAATAATTTTGAATTTTTCGAAATATGTTCAGTACAGTCTCGGATACTTTATGGGCGACCATGAAGGCTCCAAAAAGGCGGCCTAAAAGGGGCACATTGCCCTTTTTGACAAAAAATATTTTAATTGGTTAAAAAATCAGCTATGGACGACTGTTTAAAAATTCAAAGAAATATAAACAGAAAGTTGGCCCATAAGGGGCACTTATTCAAATCGAGGCCGTCAAAGGGATCCGGGACTGTATTTGTCTAAATGATATTAAAAAAACGCAAGTTCATATTTTTTCAAAGAGACAAACCTACAATTATTTTTCGCCCCTCAAATTTTCATATGGCGTCCATATTAGTGATGGTTAAAAAAAAGTAGCTTTGGTGATCAAAAGCAAATAGCCAATGAAATTAATGTACAAAATTCTAATTTTTGAGTTTTTTTTTACTATTTTTGTTTTCTGTTCTAGTATGGTCCAAAGACTCACTTATCGTCGTCGGCTCGCTTACAACACCTCCTCCAACGGTCGCAAAATTGTCAAGACCCCTGGTGGAAAACTTGTTTACCAACACATCGGTAAATTTGTAAGTATTTTTATTTTTACTCTCGATTGCTCAAATTATCCATTTTAACTCTAGACCGAACACATTGGTCCACGGTCATTTTCGAATCGTAAAAAATGTAACAATTAATGTATAGTTTCAATCCAAAAGGGGACGTTTTTTGTGAAATGTCTCCAAAAAGAGACTTTAGTATACACCACCTGAGGGGTTATCTTACCTTTATAAACGCTTAAAAAGCGGTAAGATAACCCAACTTTGGTAAGATAACCCGTGAGGGCGTTTAGTTTAATAATTGGAAATCAGGATACGTTTTGGTCAAAAAAGTGGTAAGATAACCCAATCTTGGTAAGATAACCCCTCAGGTGGTGTAAATCATATTCTATAATTCACCTCATTTAGGTGAATCAAAAACGTTCTTATTGGGAGTAAACTCTGTTAAAATTAGATATCCGCTACACAGGGTGCGCCGTTATGTTTCACTTTTTCCCGAGCGTGCTGTTATGTTTCACTTTTTTGAGAAAATATTTTCCCCTAATACATATCTTTATATGTTAAGCCCTACGCCGTTATGTTTCACTTTTTCCCGATCGGGCCATTATGTTTCACTATTTTTCGAATGTTTTTGTGAAACATAACGGCGCACCCTGTGTATAAGGAATTTCTCTACCGGGAATGATAAAAAATGTTTCAGAAGATATGCCCATCTAGTGTCCAAAAAGTAGCCAATTTTTGAATACTTATTTTGTGACGTACTATTTTTCCACTACAGTTGTAGTTTTCACATTTTTATACTACAGCACCTTATTTTGGTTTCATCCTGCTACATTTACGTAACCCCACCTACGCGCAGCGCTTATTAGCTTCCGCAAACTTATTGGTACCCACGCGGATCGTAAACCAAAAATTCCATGCCCAGTGTTTAGGCGACTTTTTGTGTATTGAATTTTATCTGTATTGCTTGTCGACTAAACTCCGGTTTATAAATTATATATTTTTAAATTCCCCTTTCTTCATATTCGACGTTCTTTACTTTATAAAAATAAGTAAACAAGCAAACTGTGTTTGTGCTGAAATATATGTGTTTAATAAAAAAAAAATTCGGTGCTCTCAAAATCCCATTAAAAATGCACCAAATTTTAACCCCAACGGACCGATTGTGGCAATTTTTGTGACAATATTGAATTTTAGGCGTCCGTCCCAAAATGTGGCGACACCGGAAACCCACTTCGTGGAATTAAAGCTGCCCGCCCACGACAGCTTTCTCAAATGTCCAAACGAACGAAGACGGTGACCCGTGCTTATGGAGGTACCCTCTGT
>SCLG01000661.1:0-16814 GCA_004367875.1 Oikopleura albicans
AAAAACAAACGAACAAAGGGCCCCAGATAGTTTCAGTTTCAAATATTTGGGTCTTTTTTATAACGAAAACTTAAAACGATGTTGTTTTTGGTACTTAAATAATAACATTAATTTTGGCCTAAGAATCTGACTTCAGAATTTACCAAAATTCAGCCAAAAACTTCTAGTTCGATTTTTTCAGTAAACCAAAATTATGTCTTTTGAGGTACACCAGGTGCGCGGCGCACGTTATGTTACAGTTTTTCATGTTCGTCCCGTTATGTTACAATTTTTTTTGTAATTTTTTTCCAGCATTATCGCCCACGCACTACGCCGTTATGTTACAATTTTCCGTTACAATTTGTACAAAAAACACGTATTGCGCAATATTTTCGAGTTACGTAATCACTATTTTCCGTTATGTTACAATTAGTACTAAAAGCACGTATTGCGCAATATATTGCCCGTAGGATCCGTTATGTTACAATTTATAATTTTTCTTAGCGTTTTATAGCGAAATCGTCTACGCACTGCACCGTTATCTTACAGTTTTCCGTTATGTTACATTTTTTTAGATTTGGTTTTGTAACATAACGGCGCACTTGTAATGCAACAACATGAAATGTTTAAAAACCGTATTGTCCGCGATACCATAGCAACGTGAAAAACAAATAACAATTTCTTCCCTTTTTTGTTACGCGGACAATTAAGTTGGAAGCGCCTAATATTATCTTAATTGAATTTTTTCGTGAATTATTTTTTTTTGAAAAAGACTGTTAAATAAGTGATTTCTTTCAGCATTCCTTGATGCCGACCAGTTTATTATCTCTACAGTCCATGGCTTCCCCAAGCCAATTTCGTTTCAAGAGTCGCTTTGAAGTTTTTGCATCGCCTGTCCAGTAACCAGTCGCTTCATGGACGAGGTGTCTAGTTTAGTTTATTTAAAATAAAAACATGTCAAAAAATCTTTTGAAAATGTTCCTTTAAATTTGGAAATAACAAACCTTAACCAAACGAGCCCAGATCCCGGAAAACCAGCTAATGCTACCGTCGGCAATTTTCTGGTATCGTTGTAAAAGCCAATTTCACATCCGGTAATTACCGGTTTTTTATGATCATGGTGAGATATTCTTTCACGTCGATTTGGTCGCGGTGGTCTAATTATTGGTTCAGAGTATAAATAATTTGGAACCGAGGTATTTCGGAAAAATCGTTTTTGTTGAACTACACAAGAAAGGCCGTAAACTTATGACATTTGCTACGAGTTTTTTTTTAACGTTATCTTGAAAAACGTTTTTTAACGTTTAGAAAAAAAAACGTTTTTTCAAGTTTAGAAAAACAAAACGTTTTTTTAAGTTTAGAAAAAAAAAACGTTTTTTTTCTCAACAAATTTTGTTTCAAAAAACACGATTTTTGCTGCTGAAATAAAAAAAAGTTAATTTTGCATAATTGCAATAAAAATATAGTCAAAATACCCAAAAACTCTAGATTTGAGCGCAGGTACCCCAATGTCCGTTTTTTGTTTATTATAATTATAAAAATGAGCTGTATTTTAGTTAATATTCGACTGAAATGCCAGAATTACTCATTATTGAACAATTAGGCCAGTCGAGTTACCAAAATTGTGACTGGTTCATCATAATTATTCACCACAAATGTGGTGAAAACTTTGCGAATAGTTTGTGTGATTTGAAAAACAAAATACGCTATTTTCGTTATGAAATTATTGCAATATTCCGGTTATTAGTTTCGGGGTAAAAACATTAGTTACATAGTTAAAGACGAAATTACCGTAAACTTTCCATAATTGTGATATTATTACAATACCTCTTTTCACAACATCTTTAAGACGTTTTAATTAAGATTTAGAAGTAATAAAACTAGCCATTACAAAAGTCATGCCAAGCTAGAATCCAAAAATAAAAAAAATCAAGCACACCCAAGGCCCGGAAATCCTGAAAAACCTTATCGTGAAAAACAAATTCAAACTAAAGGCATACCTCGTATTGTTTTGTGTTTGTCTAGTATTCAAACGGGCAATCGTGTTGTAATAAGGTCGTTGGATAGTGAATTCGATCAATATGAGAAAAGACGCTGAATTTATAAAGCTCCGCGATGATTGGCTTACGCGATAATAAATTGCTCTTATTGGCCAATTCAATCGCAAAATTATCAAAAAAAAAAATTCATTCTGATATTGATCGGATTCACTCTAAAGCGACTTTAGAATTATTAATTTTGTGTTTTTTTTAGTGCGTGAAAAAAAAAATAGTTTGAAAAAAAAATGATTGATTTTATGGCTAAAAATGTATCCACAAAGAAAAAACAAAAATGATAAAGCCACGTAATTTTTTCTTTGATTAAACCATGATGCATTTATTGGTTTCATAATAATCGAATTAGCAGACGAGTTTACCCTTAAAAGGTGGTAAATTTTCTTCACTACGCTAAATTAAATATTGGAGGGAATTACGTTAATTAGTTTTCTTTTTGCATATTTCCAGTTTTATATTTTAGTAATTGATTGGGTTATGCTTGTTATCCTATTTTTACTTGTTTTATCATTTAGAGCATTTTCGGAGTTTTTTTTGGGTTGTTAAGAAAACATTGAAGATAATTTTTACCGTTTATAAGAGCGGCACTTTATAAGAGGGAAACCCCAAACGTAAAAACAGGTTAAAAACAGGTTTAACTTTATAACTAATCATGGGCTGGTTAGGGCATTAAAATGGAAATTAACGTTTTTTCTGAAGTTTGTTGCAGGACCTGTTTACTCTAAGTAAAACCTACTCATTTTTTAAGCGAAGCTGTGATTGGCCTGTTTCTTACTTTGTTAGTAAAAAAAGTGAGTCACGTGTTACCGATGATAGGGGTAGAACGATAAAGTATTCCGCTGAAATAGTAACAATAAAAAAATTATAGAAAAGTTTTTTTTTATTTTAGTAAAATTTTCGTGTTAATTTTAAGATAAATTTCGTTAATTCTTTTTTTATGCAAAAAAGTTAGGTTTTCACTTCGAGTGCTAATTAACCGTTCGATTCTTCAGAAGTTACGTAATTTCCGTATTTTTCATTTCGAACAACCCAAGTGCCGGAGCGACCTACAAAATCCTTTCGTGAGTACTAATATTAAATTTATGTAGTGTTTCAGGTGGGTCAAGTATACGGCATTTTTAAAATTTGCCACTTTGTATTGATTAATTAATCTCCAGCCAATATCCTTTCTTGTTTTGTTTTTCGTTTGTTTTCTTTTCTGGCCGCTTGTTTCTTTTCTTGACGCGTCATTTTAAGCTCTTCAATTTTACCGAAAGGTTTTTCATCTTCGGCTTTGCTCGGAAATGGTACTTAGTAGTTGCAAATTAACATATCTTATAATTTATCCCCAATTTTTGGCCAATACCCTTTTTTCTCCAAAAGTGACAGAGGTTACTGTATTTTATAATTTTTGTTTTCGAAATTCTAAATCGTATAACGCGCGATTGAGATGAAAGCAAACTGATTTTGGTTCGTTCTGAATTTTGAATTTTCACCCTTCTTCAGGATATCTAATAAAATACGCAACGCCAAAACAGCCAATCAGAACCGCCACAATAATAAGGATTACAATTTCAGTCATGTCAGTAACCAATAGTGAGACCCGATTTTGGTGACCAATAGTGAGCCACGATTTTAAATTCAGGACGAACCAAAATCAGTTTGCTTTCATTTCAATCGCGCTTTATCGCGTAATGCAATTTCGTTTAGCACGTCGAGATGCGAGATACTGAAAAATATATATGAAAGTCAATCGGGTGTACGGGGAAAATTCCCATTCGCTTCAGGAGTTAAAAATTGAAAATCGAGCCATGTTTGCTGATGTACAATGAAATTTGGAAATCAATTTTTGTTTGATTTTTTTTTCGAATTTTGATAACATAAAGGCCCAAAAAATCAATCTAGCCTTTTAATGGGCCCTAAAAAACACCATAAGATTTACAACATTCCTGGCTGCTTTATGGGCCGTGGCGTATTACGGATATCTAGACCATAATCGATGCTATGACGTTGAGTCGCCGCCTGGTGGTTAAGAATCTCAGCCATTGAAGACGGAAGTTTGTTTTCTCCGTGTTTTTTATCCAATCTGGTGCAAATTATAACCAATACAAATATACCAATAATGACCGCGCTAAAGATAGGGTGGCCGCGTGTTATAATTGTATTACTCTTATTCAGTCCTTAATCCCAATACGGACGATTTTGTTCCATTACGGACGTTTTTGTGGAAAAATGGCCCCAAAACAGTCGAAAATGGACACTTTTTTGACAAATCACCCAAATATGGACGGTATTTTTGAGAATAAAAAACGTGCGCGTTGGAAGTACGGACTGTGAAACAGTTTTTAGTATATTTGTTGACAATGAACTATTGTACAATCCATGTGCTTCAAATGTGACACTTTCTTTTTGCAAAAACTTGATGCATTGTTAAATTTCAGATTGCTCTCTAGCAACAAACATGCTTCTTAGTAAAAATAATTTGTTTTTGTATTTACTTAATCAGATTAGCAAACTACATCTATATAGCCTATTTCAATAAGTAAAAAATATCACGTTGTGCATTTGTTTGACAGGTGTGGTAATACGTTAAAACATTACACAGGGTTCAAACGGTGCGCAGTTATCGGGCGGGTTCCGCGCCAAACCCCCGTCCGATACCTGCGTAGGGTGCTCGATAACTGCGCAGGGCGTCGGCAGAAAAAGATAGAAAAGATCCGGCCGATAAAATCACGTGCAGGAAATTGCGCAATACCAAATTGTCATTATCCAATGAAAGACCTGCCCGATAACAGCACGAGCGGGCCAATCCGTCCGATAATTGCGCACCCGGTGTATAACAAATTTTGCATAAATTGGAAAAAAATAACAATATTACTAAAAAAGTATACGAAACAAAAATTCGTTGTCGATAATTTGAATGCGTAGGCGTTTTCCTGAAAACATTTTTCTGCCACCGCCACCCACGCTGATAAAAATCGAAGTGCTGCATCGTAGTTTAATTTTTTTACCAAAATCACTTTTATCTTCAATTAGTCGTTTTTTCTCTCGAAATTCGCGTTTCTTTCTTTTCGTTTTTTTGCGCATTTTTTTCTGTTTGTTAAAAAAAAAACTATAAAATTTCGATATCCGTTTGTTTTAATTACACGAAACGCGGCTTATTTAGAAGAAGCGTTGGAATTTTCAGCCTCTCTTATTGCTAGTTTCAAATTACGAACTTTTTTTAGAAGTAAATGTGAAATGTGAGGTGTACGCAAATTTATATTTCTTCACCTAAGCTATGAAGATTAGGGTGTACAGAAAATGCACCAATACTAAGCGATTCTAAGGTAACAGGATACAGTTTCTTTGTGATAAATGAAACAGAATTGCAGCCGCTATTTCATCTGTCAGCCTCATACATTTTATTTATTTTTTCTTAAAAACTGTCTAATCTGAAAAATTATACAGTGTAAGATATAGCCAATGGGCACTTTTTCGGAAACGTTTTTTTTCAACATAATGCGAATACATTTTACAAGTTCACCAAATTGTTAAAGTTTATCAAATTTTATCAAACTTTATCATACTCTATCAAACTATCAAACTTTATCAAACTTTATCAAACTTTAGCCTTGTCAGATTTAATCAGATTTGGTAAGATAAATATGGATCACGATACATTTTCGTCAAAAAGTGTTAATATGCTCATGGCGAAAGCGGAATAAGGTAAAAAACCGCCCGATAACAGCACGAGGGTGCCCGATAACAGCAAGAGCGGGAAAGTTGGGCGGGAAACTGGACGCCCGATAACTGCGCACCCGCTGTATATCCAAAAATATGGAAAAAACCGCCCGATAACAGCACAAACCCCAACCGAT
Organism: Oikopleura albicans; assembly: GCA_004367875.1. Lineage (NCBI taxonomy): Eukaryota > Metazoa > Chordata > Appendicularia > Copelata > Oikopleuridae > Oikopleura > Oikopleura albicans. The sequence continues at coordinate 5,873 of SCLG01000661.1, forward strand.
AACTGGACGCCCGATAACTGCGCACCCGGTGTATTTAATTTCTTAATAAGAATTCTGTATGAAAAATTGTACCATTTCTCAAAAATTTTACGTAACAAAATATTTTTTTGTGATAAGTGAACCAGATTTTGTTGCGAGCGTGCCAGTCAGGATTTTTTTCAAAGCTGCCTAATCTTTAAAAAATGAAGAGGGTGAAGATATGACTAAGTGGCAGTTTTCAAGAAATTCTTGAAATTGCTTTTTATTCGATATTATTTGTTTTAAAAGTTGAATATTTATATTTGGTTATTGAGTTATATTATAAGTTCTGCAAGATACGTTTTTTGCCAAAAATCAACAATTTCGGCGAATCAATTCGTTTCCTTGATTGGACGCTAATTGAAATCGTCGCTACTCATTGGCCACGGGAAATGTCTCGCGCTAGACAATTTGCCAGACAAGCGATAAAAACCATTGTAGAAATCCAAAATAATAATGAATAATTTATATTTTTTTAACGACAAGACGAAAAAATTCCTCAATCCAAGAAAAGTTCGTTATTCATCTCAGCATTGTCAAGAAAACTGTCGGTTAAAAGATTAGAGTCATTTTTCAAATAATACAGGCATGATAAAATGAAAATTGCCATAGTTCCAAAAAATGTTAAAATCGTTGCTATAATCAGGTTTAGCGATAATTATGAAACAAAAATTCAAATTCTAATATGGCCATTCAAAATTTTTTGTATCGAAATTTGCTCTCTAGCGCAAGACCATAACTTTCTTTTTTTGTTGCTGTATTTTTTGTAATCAACTTGTCAAAGTTTTTAAAGAACAATATTGTTTTTCGTTTTTTTAACGACGATTAAAATTGCTATTAAAAACACGGTTATTATTACTTAGCGTAAAATATTATAATACTACAAAAAGTTTTTAACGATAAATTCGTAAAAAATACGTGAAAACCTAAATTTGTATTCTTGAAATCCGTCGTCGTAGAAAATATTATAAATGAAAAATATAATTGAACACATTTTTGGTATAGCATATAAACAAAAAGAAGTCTATTTTGTTTAGTCGTAATCTAGAAAGTTTTCGAAATAAGATTAGTAAGTTTTTTTTTTGATTTTTTCTCTGCAAGAGTTCTATATTTCATCGAATGAGTCAGTTAGTAATTGACAGTTACGCCTAAAACAACCATTTTAAAAATTTTAAAATTTTTTTTTGTATTATACAGATTCATTTTGTCAATTTTTTCTAGATATTGATGAAAAGGTGATTCAATACAAAAAAAAAAATAATAATATTCACAACAAAATTATTTCATTTATTTCTCTACAGGTTGGTCCAGTTAGTGACGTTGCAGTAACTAGTTAAAATACGAAATAAATTACAGAAAAACCACCCCTTCAGATTACGAAAAAATGTACCACAAGGTTAACCAAATTTTAACATGTATCATTGGTATTGCTATTTTATTTACAAACGATAATCTGGGCGCATGGAAAAAGGTTCAAAATGAATGATTATTTTAACTCATATATACAGGGTGAGGTAATATAGATGCTGAGCCGTTTTTTGGTGACTTATATTCGCTCAGCGCACTAGTGAACCAAAAATGGCTTAGCATCTATATTACCTCACCCTGTAGAGTCGAAAGAATTTTTCCGTTTGATTTTTGGACCCGAACGTGTATTTGATAATGTCATCAAAAAGTAGCAAAGCGGTTTTTCGGAAGGAAAGTTTTTCAAAGATACTAGTAGTAAGGAAAAAATACTTGAATTAATAAAGTATTAATAATTAAGTTTTATGATTTTTAGGTCCATTTATTAAGGTTTTCAAATAAATTTTTTTTTTGGACTCAAGGTTATTCGAAAAAAACTTTTTATCTGCGCAACCGCGGTGCCCAGTTAAGTTACATGCCCAGAGAAAATTTGTTGTTTTAGTAGTAGGTTACAGACTGCATATATACCCATGTGTTCGTTAAATAAAACAATATTTATGGAGATTTACTCAAAATTCGTTTGAAATAAGCAAATTTGGATTTTGAATAGAAACATGATGAACCTATTCGCAAGTTATTTATCATCGGTGCATCTCTATGTTGTGTGGAAATGTCATTTCAGTTAAATCCGTCAAAAGCAGGTTAGTTTAAATTCAAGATTGTCAACTACCCTAGAATGCCCAAGTTTTTTCAGGGCTGTATATCGAAAATTATTTCAGTTGAAAAAAATCCACAAGATCAGAACCTGGCAGTAGATGTAATTGCGGAAGATAAAGAACCCGATGGGGATACAGACTGTACTGACGGAACAGAGCAACTGTTGAAACGTGTGAAATCTCTAGAACGTGTTTTTCAACTCGAAGAACACGAACTCAAGCTTAGGGCTTCGCATTTTCAAGGGTCCTCATTTAAACAAAGTTATTATTAAAGACATGTACACCATCGCGAAAACCAACCACGAAACATAAAAGCGCATTGCGTGGATGATTGCGGTATGTGACGTTTTTGGTAAAAGTTCTAGTAAAACAAAAAAATAACTAATGAAAAATAATGGCGTAGGCGGTGTATGTGAACGACAAAAGAATTAAATTAAGCAAAATTTTAGGAGTACAATCAGTCACACAAAATACAGTCCTTACTCCTTTTTGGGACGCTTTTTGGCTAAAATGGGGCCATTCTAATAAAAAAAATCCTTTTTGTGACGATGCTCCTTTTTCGGACGCTATTTTCTGGAACCGAAAACATCCCAAAAAGGAGTAAGGACTGTAAACCCGTTAGATTTGTATTTTAAAATTTCACATTGTTTTTGGTTGACTGGAAAAATCAAATAAAACAAATACATTTTTGGCTATTTGTTTTTTACACGTATTTTCGGCGTCGAGGAGTTAAACCTTAATTAAGCATATGATGACAGAGGTTCACAGACTGACTGAGGGATCTGAAAAATCTGGAATTCATAGAAACGGTGCATTCATTGAGCCCGCCTGATCATATCGTCCTTCGTAAATCATATATTGGTGTTGACCTGTTCACAATTTCTATCTTTGTATCATGTAATTAAAAAATCACATAAAGGCGTTTCCTGGTTAAATTTCTTAAAATCTTATCTGAGTCTAACAAACTAAAAATGAAGGTGAACTATTAAATTTAGGGGTGTGTCCGAAAGACTATTCCAGCAAAATTATTAAAATCGAAATATAGAAAATGTATTTTTTAAATTGAAAGCTTAAATTAAAACTTTAAATTTCGCTTATCAAAAGTAAAATAAATCAATACAATATTATACACATACAAATAATAAATTTTATTCTACACAGCGTTTTACATGAATTTCCGCCATTTTGTCTTTCGTATTTTCTAGATAGCCAAACTCGAGTTTTTTTTCCGTACGTCAAAAACTCGAATATCGCCATCTAGAAAGTGCGGGAGAAAAGGCGGCGGAAATTCATGTGAAACGCCGAGTAATATTCAAAATGTCCACTATGGGCCGTTCTTGTCAAATAACTGAATTCTGACTCCAAAATTCGCACAATACACCAATTTTTGAGAAAAGAAAGTGGTGCGTTGTGTGCGCACCAACTGTAAATTACAAATTGACACGAAATTGTCATAAGAAGTCCAACAAGAAGCTAACCGCGAGTAATTTCGTAATTGACCGATTATTTTTGAACCTATTAGTGTAGATGTTTCAAGTGCCATCAATTATTTCGAACTTGGGCACGAAATCAACTAAGACTTATAAAGTCATCTTGATGTCTTCATAAATCTTCTGAATATTCTATAAGTTTTCATCGTTTGCTTAATCAACTACATAATAATAAAACAAGGAATTTTTTTAAATTAGTGAAACAAGTATATTAAGCACCGTCTGAATCTGTCTCTTTTCATTTGTGGCGAAAGGGCAATCCGCCGAAAATTTTCTATTTTTGACCAATGACCTTTCGCCACAAAAGGTAAGAGGCCGATTTAGACGGTGCCGTATATAATATATACGTTATATTTCTTTATTTGTACCTGGAAGTTTTGCTGCTTGCCACATCAAATGTAACCCCTGAGAGGTAAACTTGTGGGACGCCCGATTTCGGGAAAAGTTTGACTCCAAGAAAAATATTTTCATAATTTCACAGTTTTGGGACACAACGTCCAATTCCGGGACCCAACGAGAATTTGAGTCAAAATCTCCAAGCGTCTCGGAATTGGACTATCCCCTGTAATTGCATATTATTATACACAGAGTGCGCAGTTATTTTGCGAATTTCGTCCACGAAAAGTCGCAAGATAAGCGTACGAGCGGCAATTTTCGCAAGATAACTGCGCACCCTGTGTAATTGTAATATATGTTCTTTATTGACCCTTTTTTGCTGTCGACCAAAAAATGGGTAAAAAAGCGACGATTCCGTGGCGAGCCTGTGCAACATACATTATTTTTTAATTGAAATTATTGAAAAACGTCATTGCCACTCTCGATCGTCAAAAACAGCTGCGAAATAAACGAAAAAATAAAATAAGACTTAATAGTAAATCATTTAATAATTTTTTTATCTATTATCTGCAGACAGCGTAGGATAAAGATGCCTGTAGGTGCTTTAAAGGCCCGTATAAATGCCCTTTTAAATTGCAAGAAACTTTGTAAGGCGCGGCAAATACTGCAATTTACTTGAAATCATCAAAAGTCATGAATTTTGATAAATTTAGATTTCAGAGCTGCAAATTAACGAAACTTGCCTAAAAATCCGCAAAATATAAAATATGCAACTTAATCACATTGGAGCCAAACATGTATACACACCGATTAAACTGGTATTTACACTTCTTGAGCTTATAAAATCCTCATGATAACGGCGCAGTGCGTAGGCGTTGTTAAATGTGTTCATAAAACAGTTAAAAACAGTGCAGCCGGCGTAGTACTATTTTAAAAACGTCTAAATTAAAATATTATCAGGACAATTTTGGTCTCTAGCGCGAAAACTGGAAATGTTTTGATTATCTTGGGCTTGTTTTGATTCAAGTGGAAAAAATGCGTTAAATTGGAGAGTTTTCAGAATGATTTTTAGAAGAAAACAATTTAATATTTTGCTGCAAAACTGTCAAGAAATAAATACATTTATTTATACAGTCTGATTCACTTTTCCCTTGAGGGTTAATAAACTTGGCCGGTCATTGTTGAAAGTTCAATCAAAAACCACACCCTTTTTTATAATGAAATATACTCACCATAAGCATTTATTTTGCTCTCTAGGGCCAGAACTGAAACTATTTTAGCAGGGCTGTATTCAAGAGAAAAAACTACGTGGGATTGGATGGTTTTCAGAATTTTTAACCCACGTAAAAGACAAACCTATTTTCTATTATGAAGCAAAAACCGCCAAGAAGAAAAATATACATTTATTTATACAGTCTGAATTATTATTCCCTTGAGGGTTAATAAACTGGGCCGCTCCATTGTTGGAAGTTCAATCAAAAATCACACCCCCTTTTATAATTAGATTGCAATATAGTTTTAGTCGGCTGAAAAAAACGTGATGGTCACAACATGATGCTGCTTCTTATCTAATTCAATCTTGGCCAGAAGCAGCACAGAACACAACACGATAATAATACCAAATAATATCTATTTTTTTTTTATTTTGTAAAAAAATCAAATATAATCAAAAAAAAGACTGGAAATATTCAACAAGGACTGCGAACGGATTGAGAGAGGCATTTTTGAAATATTTTTTCCCTAGAGATGAATTTGAAGATACTGGACATGGCATAAATTTTAAATAATTAATAAGATTTAAAAAAAAGCAAGACGCGTATCTTAGAGTAGATTTAAGTAAAAGAGAAAACAAACCAAATGGTAATTTTGGGAACTTCATAGAAGGTTCATCGAAGATAATGCAAATGTATGATAAAGTATGATTAAAACAAATTTTAATTTTATTTGTATTACACTCAGAGATCTCTAGATGTGCAGTTTCGATTTGGTGCACATCTAGAGGTATTTACATTAAAAAACGGACAACTAGAGAGACATGTAAATCTAGAGAGCGCACGTTTCGAGACCCCTGACTGTATATAAAAAAATTGACAAAACAAATTAACAAGTACATACATTATTGTTCTTAATTATTTTTTTTTGTGTTAAAAAGTATTAATTTTAAATTAACATAAGTTCTATTTAGAATAAATGTTGCTCCCAAAATTATACTTTTTCCCTAACCGGCCTTTTTAGCAGGCCAGAAAAAATCCTGTGGGTCACAGGTCTTCGTATAACAAGTAAGGGTGATCATAAGATAAGTCCGTTATGGCCGTTTAAAATTGAATTATCAGATAAATCGTCAGATATCTCCAAAGTAATCTCAGGAAGATTTTCGATTTTGGTTCCAAAATTTTCTCCATGTAAGGAAGCTTTCCGAAATAGGCAGTTTTTGGTCATTCTGAGGGCTAGGAGTTAAAATTGAAAAAAAAAAATATGTCGTAAGAACTTTTTTTAATCACTGGAATGTACTGAATCTAATGCATAAATTTTCAAATGAATGTCCAATTTTTCCGTGGGCACACTAGGACGGCACCGTCTAATACCGGTTAACCGCGGTTATATTGTATTGTGTTTTATGGAGAAAGGGGAAGCTGCCGATAGTATATAAACATGCTTTATAAACAAACTGTCGGCAGATTGCCCATTCTCCATAAAACACAATTTCTGGAATCAGACGGTGTCCCTAGAACACCCTACGGTAAAAGTTAAATTGTAACTTTCGACCATTTGTGTTTGACCGGTCGGTGACTTCCGTAGAAGCCAAACCTTTCAGTCCAAAAGCCATTACTCATTCCATCTCGCACTCACTAGACTAATTAATAAAAAAATCGTGGGTGGTAAAATATCATTTCGCTTGTACCTAACGGGTTAACCACACGAGTTCAAACGGAAAATAAAAACCCGAAAAGTGGAACACGTTTGACCAGATTCGTGATAAATTTTTAGCCAAATAATAATTAAACGTACAAAATTGATCGTTTACGGGTTTTTTATTAATGGCGTTGACGTTATCGTGTTAACGAGCGCTCGTTGTGTGTTTCAACTAGCCTGTTCAAAGCAAAATAACAAAAAAAATTTAATTTTCTCATATATGGCAACTTTCCCCTAGAAATTTTCTGAAAAATTTATTGATTTTTGGGTAGGGGCTGTACTACACCATCTACCTACGTAAGTTAACACCACGTACGTTAACAAAATTCACGTAAGTTAACAAATTTCACTTAACTTAACAGTCTATTCGCGACAACTTTCCCGCCTACGCCCTACCTACGTAAGTTAACAAAATGCACGTAACTTAACACCCTTTTTCCAAATGTTTTCTCAACATACGTAGGTTGGTGGTGTATTTTAATCTCAAATGTAAAAAATAACGGCGTAGTGTCTAACATATAAAAATATGTCATACCGAAAAAAGTGAAATATAACGGCACGAGTGGGGACAAGTGAAACATAACCGGCCAAAACATAACGACGCACCCTGTGTACAATCTTTTGAGAGTATTTTGCAACCGTATGAGGAACTTAATCTAAAAGTCGATTTTCTTCTTGGACAGGCTAGGTTGACCACGGCTTTTTAGCGCAAATTTCAGAAAAATGCACCTATCATGATGTGACGTTTGATACACGAATCAATCTTGTCCTTTACGATACGGTATAGTACAAGTATGGTTACTCTGACCAAATCTCAAAAAACAAAATATAATATTTATCTACATTTTATTTGTTTGGCGTATTTTCGACAACACTTTTCGGTTATTTTTTGGAAATATTAGTGAATAATTGAACGATACACGGGAACAAAAAGGTAGGTTTATTATTTTTTGAAAGGGTTAACTCTACTTAGCCGATTTGGTAATTAATTACCAAATCGATGTTTTTCGCTTACTGTGTCTCAGTGGTATATGATATTTGCAAACGGAGGCCAAAATAAGACTTTTGACGTCAAAAGACATATTTTGATAGCTTAACCCATATATGGTATTGTATGCCTTTAACCCNATAATAATACCAAATAATATCTATTTTTTTATTTTGTAAAAAAATCAAATATAATCAAAAAAAGACTGGAAATATTCAACAAGGACTGCGAACGGATTGAGAGAGGCATTTTTGAAATATTTTTTCCCTAGAGATGAATTTGAAGATACTGGACATGGCATAAATTTTAAATAATTAATAAGATTTAAAAAAAGAAAGACGCGTATCTTAGAGTATATTTAAAGTATATTTTATTTTTAAGTAAAAGAGAAAACAAACCATATGGTAATTTTGGGAACTCCATAGAAGGTTCATTGAAGATAATGCAAATGTATGATAAAGTATGACTAAAAAAAATTTGAACTTTGTTTGCATTGCAGTCAGAGGTCTCTAGATGTGCAGTTTCGATTTGGTGCACATCTTTAGACGCACATCTATAGAGGTATTAACATTTACAAAAACGGACAATTAGAGAGACATGTACATCTAGAGAGCGCACGTTTCGAGACCCCTGACTGTATATAAAAAAATTGACAAAAAAAAATTAACTTTTTCCCTAACCGGCCTTTTTAGCAGGCCAGAATTTTTTGTGCGATTGTAGGAACAAATCATCAAGTCCGTTATGGTTGTTTAAAATTAAATTATCAGATAAATCGTCAGATATCTCCAAAGTAATCCTAGGAAAATTTTTGAAAAAAATTGTTTTCAATTTTTGTTCTAAAATTATCTCCATGTAAGGAAGCTTTCCGAAAAAGGCAGTTTTTGGTCATTCTGAGGGCTAGGAGTTAAAATTGAAAAAAAATCCGTCGTAAGAACTTTTTAATCACTGGAATGTACTGAATCTAATGCATAAATTTTCAAATGGATATCCAATTTTTCCGTGGGCACACTAGGACGGCACCGTCTAATACCGGTTAACCGCGGTTATATAGTATTGTGTTTTATGGAGAAAGGGGAATCTGCCGATAGTATATAAATATGCTATGTAAACAAACTGTAGGCGGATTGCCCATTCTCCATAAAACACAATATCTGGAATCAGACGGTGGACCCTAGAACACCCTACGGTAAAAGTTAAATTGTAACTTTCGACCATTTGTGTTTGACCGGTCGATTACTTCCGTAGAAGCCAAACCTTTTAGTCCAAAAAAGGCCATTACTCATTCCATCTCGCACTCACTAGACTAATTAATAAAAAAATCGTGGGTGGTAAAATATCTTTTCGCTTGTACCTAACGGGTTAACCACACGAGTTCAAACGGAAAATAAAAACCCGAAAAGTGGAACACGTTTGACCAGCTTCGTGATAAATTTTTGGCCAAATAATAATTAAACGTACAAAATTGATCGTTTACGGGTTTTTTATTAATGGCGTTGACGTTGTCGTGTTAACGAGCGCTCGTTGTGTGTTTCAACTAGCCTGTTCAAAGCAAAATAACAAAAAAAAAACGAATTTTTTCATGAAAGGAAAATTTGCGCTAAAAATTTTCCCTCGGAAAATTCGGGTACCCAAATAATTCATAAAAAAGTAACTAGGGTTTAAACGGCCAATAAAAGTTAAAGGTTCCAAATTCGAATTTTTTGTGAAACATAACGGCGTAGGGTTTAACATATAAACATATGTAATACGGAAATTTTTTTTTTAGTGAAACATAACGGCACGAGAGGGACAAGTGAAACATAACGGGCTGAAACATAACGGCGCACCCTGTGTAGAATCTTTTTAGTGTGTTCTGCTACAGTATGAGAAACATAATAAAATACTTGATTTTCACCCTGGACAGGCTAGTTTGACCACGGCTTTTTAGCGCAAATTTCAGAAAAATGCACCTATCATGATGTGACGTTTGATACACTTATCAATCTTGTCCTTTACGATACGGTATAGTACAAGTATGGTTACTCTGACCAAATCTCAAAAAAACAAAATATAATATTTATCTACATTTTATTTGTTCGTATTTTCGACACCATTTTTTGGTTAATTTTTTGGAAATATTAGTGAATATTTGAACGATAAGCGGCAACAGAAAGGTAGGTTTATTATTTTTGAAAGGGTTAAAAAAAGGGTTTCATAAAACCGGGGCAAAAATCTGATGTTTTAATGTTTTGAAGTTTTTTTCTCAAAAAAAAAACTGGCCTATATCGCAGTGATTTTCAAAGGCGAAAAAAATAAATAATGTTACCACTTTTTGGGAACGTTGCTTGACAGCACGTCTGAGGCCTATGTGGCCTGTCATTGGTCTTTTTTGAGCGCGCTCGACCAATCACCGACAGGCCAATCAAAATTCAAAATCAGGACGATAGTATGATGACCGATAACTTATCGGCGATAAGCAAAATTTGGATTATTATTGCATAACGTTCATCCAAAGTTTAGAAAACTTTCAAAATTGATACTCTTAGTTTTTGTAACTTTTTAAAGTGCCAAAAAATATTCTCAATATTTTTGACAAAAATATGTAGATTTTGTCAAAATTACTATCTGAAAGCAAATTCAGCCTACCATGACTCCCAGCAGAGCTGTTTAAAAGTGCAAAAAAAAAACGATTTTTAAAAACCACTGATTTTCAGAAATGCAAGAAAAGCGTTTTTTGCAAACTTTTTTTAATAGTTTCAACGCTATATAGGTAAATTTACCTTTTAACTTTGGACTTGGATACCCAGGTCATAAAGTTCTCAAAGACATTACCTAGGCATAATATGATAACTGATTTAGGCACTCGGTTTCCGAGAGGAAGTTTTCATTTCCGTGGGATTAAAATTTATCGTTTTCTCAGTTTGGTTAAGGTTCATGAAATAGGGTAAAGTTAGACATTAGAAAATTACATTACGCATGCAATACAGAGTTGGTTATGAAAATTGGGTGTGACAGTTCTAGAGGGGGAGCGGCAATTAAGGGTAGGTCTTGTGTTGTTCAAAACATTACCCCTACTTGGCGCCTTCCCTGTAAATTTT